>JANTFA010023675.1:0-15869 GCA_026413405.1 Phytosciara flavipes | reverse complement strand
TGGGCTGTTCCGCACGCTTTTGGTCTGCCCCCCCTCCCCCAAGACAGCGTGCGCACTATTTGAATGGCCCCCTATACCAAACAATAATGATTTACTCCCTGTCATTGTTGGAACAGTTTCGGTTCATTTCTCAAGAATTTTTATGCGAAAATCAACTTTCGCATGTGGCAGGCAGTAAACTAGGCCACATTGTATGCAGCTGCGTAGTTCATTAGTTCGGAAACGATTTTATGAGAAAAGAACTTGCTTCGGTAACTGTATTTTCGACTAGTGTAATTGTATACCTCGCCTTCGGCTCGGATTTGCAATTTACACTTGAGGAAAAGACAGTTACCGACGCTTGTTGATCAAAAAACACCGTTGCGAGTTTGCTTCTACCACAAAATGGTTCCCTCATGTAATGAATTACTTTCACAGCAACTAATGTAACTAACTTTCGACCATAGTAAAACAACCAGAGGTAAAACAAATCCTGCGAAAACACAACGAATCTAAGTTTTAAGTTGATTCATTATACATCGGTACATAGAACAAAGAGTTTTACTTGCTTTTGAGCTTTTGCTCTTCATCGTCCGTGGTATGGTATAACAAACCCTTCGATTCTTGTTTCATACATGAAACTTCACAATCTAAAACGTAAGTGTACAATCTGTTTGTCTTCCAAAAAACAATAATTTTTAAGCTTCAAATTTTAGCGAGTTCATTCCATTTGGTCAGCACGTGTTTATCAAATTTTTGATCGAATTTATTTCTATTATTTTCAGAATACCATTATGCGATTCCGTGGCCACCGCCTTTCATTGAAAAATGTTGCTCGCGAACATTTACCGATAAGCGAATTTACCGCTACCATAAGAAGTGGGAATGCGGAAAGGATATGAGGTGTGAATATTGCAACAAGTCCTTTCGATCTAAGACTCGTAGTGCTTTATTGTATCACACAAAGACAAAGCATAAGGAATCCATAATCAATTGAAAATCTCAAATCTAATTCTAGATTTTAGTTGCCAGTTTTACTTAAAAAAAAATCATTTTCGAAATGTTGTTCACCTAGGAGAAAAATAGAAAATCCCAACTAGAGCGAAGCAAGGGCCGTACACCGCTCGAGTTGAAATTCCCCATTTTCATCCAGAGGTGAACACAACGTTTTTCATCTGCGCACTGCGTGAATGACCGTTTTTATCCATCGAAACACACACATCAATTTCTTACACCATTTTTGTGATGAGAAAATATTGTGGTAACCCCATGGGAGGATAAGAGTTGAGAAAATAAAAAATTTTCTCACCTGAATTGTCATCAGACAAAAAAAAATGCTATTTTCCGAACGCATTTGAGTGAACAAAATAGAGTCATTCAAGCCACACGGTTGAAACATTTCATTCCACTTAGGCAAGCTTCGGGCCGAAGCCAGATTGTCTGGTTATTTCTTTCGACAACTGCGACATGTGGAGTGTGGAATATGACTCATAAGAAAATTGAAGAGATACTTTTCCTTTGATTAACTGGTTAACGTTGCGTTGGTTCAATAGAAAACTTTCTACCTTACTTTCGTTACTTACCTCAGTGATTCGTGAGCTGGTGAGTTTTCATTTTTCTCTTGAGATTCATTATTCTTCACATCCCACAAATGCCAAAAGAGGTGCTTAGAAAAATGGAAAGTGTGGTCTCAGTTGCATCAGCGTCGATACATATAAAATAGCAACAAAAACAACACAGAATCGCCTGGACGAAAGTATCGATCAAATTTATTAAATTTGTATTTTGAGAATTTCATTCCGGCTTAAGATTTCAATGATTTATTACTTCCACTCTGGAATTGTTCTCTAGTTTTATAACCATTAAATGTAAGTGTTTCACAATAAGCCACAACCAGCAATCAGTTGTTGATTGTTGCTCGTGAATATATTGAATGTACGTAAAAATAAAGTTAAAATTTTAGAGCAATTTGTTTGTTGAGCACAATATGCACATCGAAAATTTCGAAAAAGGTGAGTGCGCAGCACCGAATTCACGCGGATATTCTACCTTTTGATTGCAATGCAGCCCAACTTCAACAGTTACGTTTCATAGCGTATGACCAAAGGTTCTTTTTAGCGAATCAGAGGTGAGCGAGTGCTAGAATGGTGAGCGAGTGCTAGAATCAAATTCGCTAAAAGAATCATCCATATTGTGACAAAGTGACGTATCTCCATCCAGAGATTTGATATTTTGCCTGTAAATTTTTTTCTAATTGACAAAGATAAACAGAATTTCCATAGCTTGTTGATGAAAGACCAATCTCAATTCAGACAAAGTTTGGTGTATGTCGACCAACAACGAGCAAAGTTATAAGCGGAAAAATTTTTGTATTTATGAACTGCGTCACATTGTCACGATATGGACGATACGTTAGGAACGATGCTTTGTCTGTAGTGATGGTGGAAATGAACGAGAAAGTCGCAATACTTCGAGGCTAGATAGACAAAGAATATGTTTTTGTAAGGACAGTCAACCTTTATCGGAGCCAATTAATCTTGGCTCAACAGGTCGCAGAAACACATCTAAAAATGTACGCTAGTGTTAATAAAGCAAATCGTATCAAGCAGTAAGTATGCTGGACGCGTGAGGTTTGTGTGAAAGCTCAACTTGACAAAAAGGAAATAAATATCTTCCAGTTGAGCTTTCACACAAACCTGATGCGATTCGCATCGCGCTCTATTTAATTGCTGCTTTTTCCATCGCTAATCTAAAATCACGCCGGAACAGAATTGTCCAGTTCGCGCAACTGGACTTCAGTGCTCGGATTCTCGTCACACTTTGAATCCATATTTCCATATTACCAAGAAGTCATGTGGCTAAAATAGTCATTGCTTCAGATTTTCTAGTAAAATTGTAGAACTTTTCTGTTTGATGTTGGCGTGAAGTTATGTGAAGAAGAAGGATGAAGAACAGGCTTTAGACATAGTCTACATGTAGTCATATTATGCATAACATCCCTCCCACTTTTGTAGTTTTTTTTTTACTTTTGCAAGATCCTTAGCTACATCTCACTTTGAAAGCATGATTGTTTCCATAGCTCTAACTTGATCCCTGAACTGTACCAAATTTAAATAAAACTTTTTTCTTTTCCTTTCCAGATTTCTCTTGGTATAGCTTTAACAGATATAATGCTGATCGTAAATCGCATGTAGGTTCTGTTGTACGATATAACAATCAAGAGATTAAGCTGGACTGTGAGTGCGGACGCTCATTCAAACAAAAGAAATATTTGACATTTCACAAGCGATGGGAATGTGGACGGGCACTCGAGTGCTCCATTTGTCATAGAACTTTCAATTCGAAATCGTATTTGAATTTACATATGCGAAAGCATCATTAGACATGGCGATAAAAAAGAAACAGTTTTTTTGTAACACAAAATCGATATTGTTGTAACATTGTAGTAAGACTGTCGCTGAGAAAATAATTAAAAGAAAAACGAAAAAATTCAAAAACCTCCGCTTCTCATTTATTTTCCACCTCCAGAATTTGATCCTCGTTTTTTTTGTTGATGTCGTCGCTGATTTTACATTTTCCTTTTCCATTCAGATACTTTATCGACTTCTCACCAAATTGTACTACATTTTCAGGTTTGGCCGGACAAACAGCTCTCGGAGCTTTAGAGAAATTCAATGTTACCCACTTTGTGTCGTCGCAAATGGGTAGTCGTAATGTGGTTGCAAAATCCGCTCCGGATTTAAGTCACAGATTCACATGCGTTTGCGGCAGGACATTTCTACGCAGCGCTCATGTGCGCTACCACAAACGATGGGAATGCAATAAGGATCTGTCCTGTATGTGTTGCTATCGTAAATTTGTGACCATATCAAATTTGAAGCGACATGAGAAGGGATGTCAACGCAAAAATGTTTTTGAATAAAAAGAACTTTTTTTTCGCAATGAAATTTTGTTACAATTTTGGTGTTGTCTGTAGTTTTCGTTGTACATAATCCACTCCACGGTCTACGGATGTATGTTATATCAATAGCCGTGTACATGTTCAGTCCACTAGCTCATCGGTTTCATGCTTTAACAGATCTTTTCCAAACGATACAAAAAGTCAGTAAAACATTTAATTTCTTGCAGATTACCCATTGCTGAGTCACACCACTGGAAACCAAAGTAATTCTGATGCGCACATTCCCAAATTCTATCTGAGTAAATCTCTGAAATATCGCCGGTCGGCTGGTTGTACGGTTGCGTGTGATTGTGGCCGGAAATTTGAGAATGAAAATCAGTACATTTACCACAAACGTTTCCAATGTGGCAAATCTCTGCAGTGCAACTTGTGTCGACGATCCTATTGTTCGATATATTATGTGAAGCGTCACATGAAAACTTGTAAGATGAAACTGTCCCGTAAGGGATTGCTATAAATAAGTGTGGTTACGCATCGTAAAATTCTTAAGTTCAAATTGTTTGTTAATGTTCAAATGTAAGTGTGTCATCAATCCAAAGGTTGTTGTTTAGAAACAGTATAATAGAGCCAATAAATCAAAACGTCAGTTTTAGTTGTCTCAATTCTTTTCCTTTACTGGTGAATCATTGAAAGCTAACCTAATGAAAAGTCAAACAAGTTGATCCAATCAGAAACGCTGAGTGTGACGTATGAAACGGTGCGATTGTGGTCATCGATAGGGGTCGCACATAGATGAAGTCACGCTTTTTCAGTGCTGTCATCAGATTCTAATCACTGATAACTCGACACGTCTATTCTTTTTTTGAGTCAATAGTGTGTATCCCCTTCTACTCTAGAATGCTCTACATAAATGGGGGACAGGACACACTATTCACTCAAACAGGTGCACACTTGTCGAGTTACCAATGATTTTAATGTGATGACAGCACTGAAATAGTGTGACGTCATTTATGTACGCCTCCTAAGAGGTCAATAAAAGTTATCATTCAAGTAAGCAAAGGATGATCGTACCTCTCATCCAACCACATTAGATTCACATACTGCTCGCCAGACTAGCTGTGACAATCGAAGGAACCGAAGTCAGTATGTTGAGCTTAACGTCAACAAAACTTTTTATGTTTCAGATTACAAAACGGCAAATTACTTCAACTACAGATCTTCACCAACAAAAACCAGACGCTACAAACATAAAAAATTCGCAGAAAGGGTAGTTTGTTGTGGCATGGCCTTCATTTACAAGCACAATTTGAGCTATCACAAGAAATGGGAGTGCGGGAAAACGTTGAGCTGTTCGCGTTGCTTGAAAGTTTTCAAAACGAAATGTAGCCTAGACAATCACATGAAAATGAAATGCAAATGGTATTGAAGTTGGTAGAATTGTTGAAGAGCAAAAAAAACTTTGTTGTTTAGATGTTTAGAATATGTCACAAAACTAGAGTCATAAGAATTTGTTAAAAATTTACAAGGCGGGTCGATCCTCCTGATTTCAAGCTATGAAAGCCTACTTTACCAATGCTAAAAGGAAAGGAAGATTGCGAAGTTCCTTTAGAAATGTAGATGCCAACAATAAATGCGATATGAGGCTTCGAATTTGCTATTTTGATTGAAGTTTTTAATTTTATGGTTGTGAGCTGTAACCACATGCTTGAAATCTACCGTCCACAACAGATGTGTTCAAAACTTTCCATGCCGATGAACAGATAACGAAAAAAATTCGGTAATTTTGTCCCAAGTACAACGCTGGGACAATTAGTACAGTTGAGGAATATAGATTTCCCACACAATGTGTCAGTGTTATAACGAAGTAAAACACTCAATTGTCAATAGACTGTTTTACGTCGAACAGTTCGCATACTTTCTCACAGTTAGCACACTTTCGAACAGTTACTTTTGCGGCTGCGAAATGAATTATCAACGCACTCGCGTTAGTTTTATGACGAAGTGAAACACTTCATGTGTTGGCAATGTATTGTGTATCGCATCCCAACTGTTCGATAACTGTGCGAATTCGATACTAAAATACCCGCAGCTATTCTACTCGAAAACTATGCTAACTGTCCGCACTAGAAACCTCCTTTTCCAACTCTTCGCGTTGCATAATCTAGGAACGGTTTCTTTGCATGAGTATTGTCGTTTATGATTGGAGTAAGATAGCTTTCCGATCGATGTTTATAGGGAGTCATAATGGTGGTTACATAACGATTCGAGGTCATATTCTACATCCATTCTAATTTGTCGATTTTCATTTGATTTTTTTTCTTATTTTAATGTTCACCATCCTCACTTGACTGGGAATCTAACATTTTTCTGTGTGTTTTATAGGTAAACCGAAGGTGATGTTAAAAGAAGTCAAGAAGATCAAAATATCCATGAGCGAGCTACAGAGATGCATTCCTGTTACAATGGAAACGGTTACCATTGCCAAACAATTCGAATGCAAGGATGTTCTGCCAATAAGTTCGTTGGACGAACTGAAACTGTTCGATTCGTACATTAAAAATGGAACTGACTTCAAGGCTGACTATGTGAGGACACGTTTACTTTGTAGTGAGAAAGTCATTTCATTAATTTCATTGAAATTCGACAGATGGAATTCCTTCTAACGTTGGGCGGTAAGGATGTTTTGTCGGTAATCAAAGGAATGGTGGGAGAGACCTATGCTCTGGTATTACAAAAGCAAGTAAACTGGACGGGCAAAGGAGGAAAGTACGAGATGTCGAAATCAGCATCGGCTGCGTGTATTGTCGGTATGGGCATTTTCGATGCGCGATTCGGATTGGATGTATGACTCAGAAATTCTTTTTAATTTTCCAGAATGTACGATGTTTTCATTAAATTCGACACGCTTCGAAACCGAGTCCATGTTCAAGTATCATCTGCAGCATTCGAGTGATCGAATTCGATCGGAAAATGCGAAAAGCCGGAAACAGAAGTTCGACCAAAAATTGTTGTAAATCAGTTAAGCGATGCTTTGTATTGCTAAGAATCGTACCGTATTGAGTGCTCCATTTTTAATTACATTACCGGAATTACGATTTTGGTTTCAAGGAATTTCAGTTTCCTGTTGAATAAAATTTTGGTTTTTTATTTGCCCACAACTTTTAAGCTTAAAGATTTGACGGCAAGATTATGGACATGGAGTCTGTGTAGTGGTTGGAGTAGAACGTTTGTTATTCAATGATTTTTTACATTGATCTGCACCGACCCGAATTCGACATGGTGAAACCACGTTTGTGTGACTTGTTCAACTTAAGAACGAAAGTAAAAACGAAACTTTTCCTTTCCTTCTTTGAGTTAAACTCAATATTTTCCGCAACAAAACAACTCAAAGTGTCACACTTAATGACAAATCAGGTTCACTTAATTTCGAAACCTGTGAACTCACCAGGGACCAAGGGAAAGTGCCCAAAAACCAACACATAAATAACTGTTTCGTGCTGGCCAACAGAAGAATTTGGTAAAGGTTCCAAACCGGTTCCTGATGAGTCAGGTTTCGAAATCAAGTGAGCCTGATTTGCTCCATGCTACACAGTGACTAATATCGCCGAGTGACCAAATTTCGAGAAAAAATTGTGTAATTTTGTCCCAAGACATGGAAACCTTTTGTTTCTACGACTTTTGTTTATGAGCTCTAAGACGGGAGGTAATTCCATTACAATGTGTCAGTGTTATAACGAAGTCAAACATTCAAGTGTCGAAAGAGTGTTTTACTTACTTCGAACAGTTAGCCCTAGTTCGGCCCTAGTGAGTGTATATCTCAGCCGTCAAACATCCTAAAAATCCGAATAGGTGTCAAGATGAAGGTACTAGAGCCCAATGACGTGTCTGACAAAAATTTGACAACAGGCTTTCCAGCCAAAAATAAATTTTTCAATTGCATTCTCCATTGCGCTTTAATTCCATGATTCTGTTCTGACACTAATTCGAATTTTGCCCCATCACGGCAGCTTCGGTTTTAAAAATGTCTTGGCCAAGTCACTTAGTTTTACGATTCATTTGATGGTTTTTTCTACTGAAAATGATGGAAATTATTTGTTTGCACGTTTCACATAACGTTAACGTCCACCTGTTATATTTGTGTGTCCACTTTTTGAATCGATTCATTCACTTGTGCCTTGCTAATCTGAATCTTAAATCTGAATATACAAAAATACTTACAGATCCATTGGTGGCTCCCATCTTATCGGCAAGACGTTGCACAAGACGTATAAGATCGTGTCCGTGTCATCTGTGCAATCGAAGCTTTTCGTCATTGAAAAGCTTAAAGTATCATCAGAAATGGGAATGTAATCGCGAATTTGTTTGTAAATTTTGTTCGAAAATATTCCGCAACATCCGATATTTTCGAAGTCATTCGCGCGGATGTGAATCTGAATATATTGGCGATAAGCTGTGCTGAAGTTTACATTAAATTATATTTGCCCTCCTGAGTTGTGTGGAATTCATTAAAATTAATTTGAATTTCACTAAATTTTCGTTGTTTCTTTCATTTATCTAGCATTGTCAAGCCTTTTGAACATATTGTAGAAAATGAAGGTTAAACATTAGACTATCAGGCACTACCAGCCTCGCATGAAATTTGTTTTGATTATAGATTGAGAAAATAATTCTCACCTCTCAACCCTCTGCCAATCCAAATACTTAATCTCAATTTTACACTTTGTTGAATTTAATTAACCGAAATTTGAAAATTATTTTACAGATCCGTATCTGAAGCCATTTTTCGACTACTATGAGGACGGCCAACCGAACACAAAGAGCAAAGCCAAAGGACAAACGAAACAATTTCCATGCTTTTGCGGACGCAGCTATTCGTTAGTGCGAAATTTGAACTACCACCAGAAGTGGGAGTGTGGTCGAGAGTTTTGTTGTCGCAATTGCAAAAAGTATTTCAGAGATTTGACCTGGTATAGGAGACATGTTCGTGGTTGTGAATTCAATAATTAAGTGTGGGTGCGCGGTAATGCGGAATGTACGGAAATGTGAATTCAGTTGTTTGCCCATCCGGGTTTGCATTTTTTTAATAATTGAAAGATGTGCTGAAAATGACACAAACATAATTTTGTTTTCAGAAAGGAAGAGAGAGAAAAAAGAGGGAGAGAGAAAACTGTTTCAGAAACTAGGGAAGTAATTTGATATGTCGTATCCAGATGAGTCCAAGTATCCGAGGGCTTCCGAAATATCGAATTATTTCCCGTGTTCAGTCTTTTACTTGACGAGTGAGTTAAAGGGTCTTCCCTCGGGAACGACCCCATTACCTCCCTAATAAAGTAATGGTATATTTCCACATAGCAAGACTCAAACGAGACGTGTACGTACACCAAGGGCGAAGCCTGAGGAAAGTACACACCAAGAGCTGTTTGAACCTATATTTTACCGTTTTGTCACAACCGATTCATTTCTTCACAACCGATTCATTTGTCTACCAACCTATTCATTGTCTCACATCAATATACTTCTATCGTTTACAGTAACAGTTGATTAAATACGTATTGGTTTGAAGATTTTTATTTTGACAACTTTGGCGACACTTCACAAGACAAAAAAAAACATCTCCAAACCAGTGTTGTATGCTATTTTACTGCTTGTCCCATGTGAAAGTTGAACATTACACTGCAATATGCTCCCTGCGTAAATGATCAATTGCATGTGACAGCCAGTAAACTAGACAACATTGGATGCTACTACGTAATTCATAGATTCGGAAACAGTTTTATGACAAGAGCAAACTCACTTGTTTGTTTTTGAGCACCAACTGCGGTAAACGCTTTTTGGAGAAGTGTAGAGTTTGCATATCCGAGCCGAAGGCGAGGAAAGTAACTACATTTCTCCGAAAAACTGTTACCGAAGCAAGTTGCTCAAAAACACACAATTGACTTTTCTTTTGTCATAAAATTGTCTCCGAATTAAGGAATTACGTAGCAGCATCCAATGTGGTCTGGTTTATTGTCTGTCACATGCGAAAGTTGAATTTCACATAAAAATTCATGAGAAATGAACCGAAAATGTTCCACCATGTCATGGATTCGCAGAGGGCATATGCTATGTGATGTTCAACTCTCGCATGGGCAGACAGTCAACTACTATTACTTATAACCCCAAATGTCATCAGGTAATGAATCATTTACCAGTGGTGCATCGAGTAAAATTCCTTAGTGAAGTAGGAACCTAATATCTGACAGGCTTGTAAATAAATTGACAAGTTTTTTATAATTTTTAATTTTTTTGTTAGTGAAGTGGACTTCATCGAGGTTTGTTTCAGAAATCGCTTCAACTGAATTCCAGCTGATCCACTCAGTTTTGTATAAGTGAACCAGCCTGAAATTCAGTTGAAACAAATTCGTATACAAATTTCAATGAACCCGACTGTTTTGCCATTCATCTCAATGTTAGCAGATCGAGTTACAAATAAGACATGGGTTTCGATGAGTTTTTCGCGTATAACCTAAAAGTCTCCAAATTGAAATTGTTGTTTTTATAGAAAAAAGAAGAAGAAAGACGTAGTCGACTCAGACCCACTAAAAATTGTAAAAAAAATTTCCAAATTTAATTGTAAGAATTAAAGAGATTTGCTTCATAAATAAATATTTTGTATAATTCTTCACTATTTTGTAATTTTGAAATAATCGAAAGCAGGCGCAAGAATCGGTAAGGTTCATCATATCATATACTGAGTTCGATGTGTGGGACTGGTGCTTCTTGTGTGTAGTTTACTGATTCGAGACGAGACTGAGGTCGGTAAACACATAAGAAGTCCACTATCCGTCATTTGTTTCATTGTTGAGTGGAGTATTCCACTCGAAAACAATCATCTTTTGCACCAGTGAATTGAACATCATGGTTTTTAGTAATAGTAGATCACTATTTCAAGTGAGATATCTGATTTGATATCTCGTGTTCAAATAAATGACGTCACGGTGTTAAGGGGGGAGAGGGATTCAAGAAAATGTTTCGGTTCTGAATGTTGACTCTTTTTACGTGACGAGGGAAGGGGTGTGTGACGTCATTTGTGAAAGGCCGGCCCCTAAAAGTATCCGAAAGCTTATTTCCCGTGTGCATTACGGTGGGTCACATTTAGATTTGGCATCGTATATAAAATGTCTTATTTCACCTTGTTCTCGCAGTTCTCCAAGAACTCATTATGGAGAAATGAGAGAAGTAGGAGAAATAAGAGAAATGATTGATACGATGCCAAATCTGAATGTTACCCAACGTTCCGAGGAGAGTGGGTTGTTTGTATGGAGGCTGTTGAATCCAACGTATGCTATTTGACTCTCCCTAGGTATGAAAAGACCACATCACCTCTCTAGGTGCCTAGTAAAGTAAAATAAGTTGAAGAACATTTCGTAACTAGCTTCGAATGTAATTTTTTCATTGCCGTTAGAGAATTGTAAGAACCGAAAATTTACCTGCAGTTCGCTACCTTCATTCCACACCAGACCCCAACAATACAATTTGTATGTTTCAATTCAGTTTTATCTAGAACAACATTATGACCACGAGGTCATGTAACCATTGCGTCCAAATTTTTCAGCGCTGTCAGTAGTTTTCGTCATCATAATTAGGGCAGCAGAACAAACAATTGACTTCTTGTCAGACATTTTTGATTATTTGAATCTACCAGCAGCACTGCAAAACGTGGACGTCGTTATTACACGCATCGAACAGTAGTGTGAATCCTGCAATATTGTGGAATGAATATCACGAATTTTGGTATAATTTTTCGGTTCCTACAATTCCCTCTTTGCTAAGTAAAACTATTTTCATACTATGACTGTCACTATCGTCCTGCCCTAGCCCAGCTAGCAACGTTAAATAGTTACAACTTTCGTAATATTTTCTTGGAAGCCAAAGTGGGAGACTTTTTTTCTTAGAAGATATGATAAAGGAAAAAGGCTCCCACTACGGCTTGCAACAAAATGGATTGGTAAACGATGGCAGTTTGTAGCTATTTGACGTTGCTACCTTCACTATACTTCTAATAGTAGAAATTACAGGCAACGCTTGAACTATACAATTAGAGTTTTCTATTTAGTTTTGCTTTGGCCTATATTTTTTTGAGTTGTTCCGAATGAAGTGAACAGCTCGACCTAGACAAATTTAATGTCACTGCAAGCACAGACGAGTTTTCTTTGATAATAACTTGAACGCAACTTCCAGGTACATTTCTTTTTGATTTGATTTTAGAATTCGTTGTTTTTCCGTTGCTATAATTGTTTGTGTAAGAAAGAAAGAAAGAAATGCTTTCGAAACTCTTGGACGGCTTTCACAACTTTACAATTCCCAATTTCAGATTACAATAGTCCAGACCACGAGTATACCAACGAAGATTTCTATCAAAATCACGATTATCCAAAAGCAATGTCGAAATCGCTGGCAAAACGGCAAAAACATTTCCTACAGTGTGCCTGCGGCCGCAGGTTTTCGTACAAGGGCGGACTCAAAGTTAGTGTGAACTACAACAAGTGTTGGTATTTCGTAATTTTGCTAAAATTAAATTTTTTTTCTCCCTTTCCGCATTAAGTTTCATCAAAAATGGGAATGTGGCAAGAGTTTAGTCTGCTCGAACTGTTCCAAATCGTTTAAAGACATTGGATATTATCGGAATCATTGTAAACTGTGCCGTAGTCGAAGACAGCCGTCATATTACTAAGGAGTGGCATCTGTTTATTGTGATGAAACCTTTTTTTGTTTTCATTTCAAATACAGAATAAATTCGAACAAAGTGAATGTATCATACTACCCGAATCTCAATAATAAAAGAAAGATGAAAAAATAATTGTCTGATTGAAGTAGCTTCTGATGGAGCTTTCGATGAAGCTTTCGAATGATTTCCAAGTTTGTATATTACTTTAGCAGCAATGATATTGACCGCTTTGAGAAGCGTGAAGGTTTGTGTGAAAGCTAAACTTGACAAAATTTATTTTATTTTTGTCAAGTTGAGCTTTCACACAAACCTTACCCGATCGCATCACGCTCAATATGATTGCTCCTTGGCTTAGGTGGAAATGATGAGAATGGTACAGCTTGTGGGAAGCTACCAAAAATCGAGGCGAAGCCGAGAACAAGAAGTTTCATTTTTATCATTTGTATCATTGGTTCTTGAGTGCCTCACGCTCTCAAGTGAACTAAATTTATGTACAGCGACCGCATTCATCACTTCATGTAATAATGTTAGCCTGCTTCAGTGACAACCAAATGCCAATTTATTGAAACCAAATTTTGCTGTTTCTCTTCTTTCACTAAAGATTTTCTCTAATTTTCATTCCAGGATTCGGTCTAACATTCCGAGATATTAAGAAAATGCGTGGTCTGCCAGCGGTGAGCCGACGGAGACCAATCAAATCCAAGAAAACGGATAACAAGAAATTTGCCGAAAAGATCATTTGCATTTGTGGTAGACGATTCAGTTATGTCGGCGGTCTTACCTATCATAAAAAAGTTTGTAAATTCGCATTGGAGGCGGTTATCAAGTTATCTAATTTCGAATTTATCTTTCTTTCTTTTCGGAAACAGTGGGAATGTGGAAAGCAATTGAACTGCGGAAATTGTGGCAAACACTTCAACGTTCGATCGTATTATTTGAACCATTGTCGAACTTGTGAATGATAGAAGGAAGACGACAAAACGTTGCAATAACGCAGTCACATTCATTATGAGAATCCAGAGAATCATTGACGTATTTGTTGAATCGCCGAAATATTTTTTCTTTTGAAACCAAAGTCATTCCAATTTAACCAAATGATTTTGAGCAAAGATATCAATCCAAAACATTATGTTAAAATTAACCAATCAACCAAAGAGCCGAACTGTAATTATCCAAATATATAGAAACTTATTAGTGTAACGAAGCATTGACTTTGCTGTTTGATTGAACTCATGCAGCTATTGACCACCCCCCATCCTCCCATTTAAACGAAATCTATAATGTCAATCAACCCACTAACATCATGCCAGTAATCACTTTATGGGGATTTATGTTCACACAATTCATTCATTTGCAAACCATTTGAAAATTTAAATTTTCTTTCGTAATTTGATATTTTACAGAAGTGAATCTAACATTCCGAGAGATAAAGAAATTGTGTGGCTTACAACGGGCCACGGCGAATAACTCGCTGCCATCGGCCAAACCAAAAAAATCGGCCAAGCCAAAGAAACGATTGCACAAGAAATTTGCCGAAAGAACTATTTGCGTGTGTGGTAGACGATTCACCTACGTGCGAGGACTCGCCTATCACAAAAAAGTACGTTGCTTGCAATTTGTTTGTTATTATTATGAAATCGGAGTTTTCAACAACTTTTTCTTCTTCTTTTTTCGGAAAGTGGGAGTGTGGCAAAGAGTTGAATTGTGAAAATTGTGGGAAACAATTCAACGTTCGATCGTACTATTTGCACCACATTCGTACGTGCAGATTGGAGGAATTCATTGTTTCGTAGTATTGAGTTACCCAGAATTTCGAAGTTCTTCGCCGATGAAGATGGATTCGATAACGTAACCGTGCTAAAATAAAACTTTTGGAATCTGTCAAATAACTGGCGGAAGTACTGTGAGCAAATCATTTATAGCACAGACCCAAAAAAAAATGGAATAAATTGAATTGAACATTGAGTTTACTTTTCACTGTTACCATAACGTTGTGTGGGTTATGTGGATGGTAGAATTACTTCCCAATTTTTTGTGGGAAACGACCACAACATAAATATTGAAATTCGCATCTAAAATAAGACAAAAAGCAGGAGAAAAATCGGTCCATTTTGATTTTATGTTAAGGGACCGTACACAAATGACAACTCGCCTTGAAGGTGGAAAGGTGTCCAAGGAAACGTGAAGGTACTAACAAATTTGGGTCATATTTGACCCTTTTTGCATGAAGCAGGGGGAGGGGTGTCACAAATTCAATAGAATAGCGTGACGTTGTTTGTGTACGACCCCTAAGAGTTCAGATCAATATCAAAAGAGTTTTTTCTAAATTCACTGGATGTAAGATTGTCAGTCCGGAGCGAAGTGATGTGCGTTTTATGCATTGAAGAAAATTGAAGATTTTCCGTAGTGCGGATAAACCCACGTGTTACTAAGACATTTTTCGCACTAGTGCGATAGAAACGTCGTTTGGACTGATAGACTTAGCATGTGAATGACAATATTGACTTACATGAAAGAAAATCTGTACCAACACTACACACAAATTCTCTCTCATATGACTCAATTGTTATGAACATGTCATTTCTATCAGTCAAAGCGACATACCAGTCGCCATATTATCATCTCCCTGCACTAGTGCGATAAGATATGTTCATACAACATTGCACACAGGCGGTGTAAGTTGCAAATAACATCTCGCTGAATTGCATAAATAATAATTGTGGAACTCAGTTGTGTAAAGTGAACTTTTTCATGCGTCCGTCGGTCGTAAAGTTCACTTTTCACAAGCTCTTGCTAGAAATTTTGCCTAACAGGTCTCGATATGAAACGAATTTGGGAGTGTTGTTTGCTTCACATCGATTGATAAAAACGACCACAATTTGCATATGAGTGAACGTGTACATTGGAAATGAATGAAGAAAATTTTCGATTTTGCCCGGCCGTGGGATTGAACCTGGGACCTCTCGATTATGAGTCGAGAGCTCTAACTCTCAAGCCACGGGTTGAGTGCAAAAATGAAATTTACTTCAAATGTTCACAATGTTGTATAGCATGCTAGAACAGGTCAGGTTGATAAGAAATTTAAAACTCCGATATCTCATCTGATCTGAACTTGAATCCGATTTTTTCATTCCGACCTCATCTGATCTGAAAGCAATCAGATCAGGCTTTGGAATGATCTGATCTTATCTGATCTGGTGATCTGTTTGAAATTTGTTTGAAATATTGTTTTTCCCAGCAGAATAACCAAATCAGATTCAGATCAGCTCAGGTCAATCCAGG
>JANTFA010023564.1:0-15870 GCA_026413405.1 Phytosciara flavipes | reverse complement strand
CATTCAACAGTGGATAACCCTTAGGTAGCGGCGTCTCCTTTGGGAAATAGGCTGATAAAGAAGAAGAAGAAGAAGAAACGCAACTAAAATATTCAAAAACTGTTAGCCTCTAATCTTTCATCCTGGACCATATAAACACATTCTTAGCTCAATATCAGTTTCTTCCAACAGACGGAAGCAGAGCTCTTTTTTCTGAATTCAACATGTATTGCAACATGTATTAAGCCATAGAAGCTTGGTCATCAGTAGGGTAAAACTAACGGTTTTCATGACGGTCTAATCCCACCTCGAGTTTCCTTTCAATCCACCTTGAGAGCAGCATTATATTATGTAATGTAATCTATTGAAGAAATATATCTCTTAAAAAGTTTTAAAGTCAAGATACAACCCAGTTAATAGGTCTCGTCATATATTTAGGAGAAACAGGATAAATGGAAATTGATTCAGAACGTGTTAATTTTTAAGAAAGATTTACAATTCATGAACTTATTTACACTAACAATTAATATTGAGTATCTTTCTTCGATTTTTGTTTAGTATTTTCATGCAAAATTGAAAAACGTTCTGTTTCTTTCTTTTGATCTCGTGACGGTGGAATTTGGATAGAAGAATTTGTGAAATCACGAAAAAATACTAAATCATTCAAAGTTTTAACTATGGTTAACATAATGTTAATACTAATTCATTAGCATATGTTGGTAGCGGAGGTACTAGATCTAACACAACTGTAGGAAAAGTTAAACATTGAATCCTGCAACTTGAATATCCATAATCGGGATTAAGAGGGAATTGTCTCTTAAAAAGCCTAGAAGTCAAGGGATAGCCCCGCCGATAGGTCGGGAGCTAGTTCCGTATAATTTTGAATTATTGCTTTGTCATCCATCATCAGCACTCTTCTCTAGCCATAAACTCAACTGAGACACATTGAAATGATAACAAATAAGATCCAATCAGATAAACAATTGAGTATCACAAGCTCGCCAAATTAAATTTCAGCTCGTGTTGCGTTGATCACAACCAAATCATGTCGACAGTACCGTCTGCCGTTCGACTGACGCTTACCGATAAAATTAGATGGAAACCTTTTTATCACATCGTTGAGATTGTTCAATGTACGAATTGTCTCAAAATAACTGATAAGATGAAACCACAAAAAACTTCAATCGACATAGGTCATTTGAAATGATACAGAAACACTTCAGTTCAAATGAATTTATTTGCCAAAACAAATTTTCTACGATGAATCTATCCGCGAATCCATTTTTGATTTGAATTTCCTGAACAATTAGAAATTCTGGTGCGGGCTCCGTCTTGAACAGGCGCAATGACCTCCAGACATCTATTAGCGCCAAGATTGACGATGTCATTTGCCGCATTATGTGTCCATTGTTGGGTACCACTACCGTTGCAATCCTGAATCTGAACGGCTGCGTCATTTACTGTTGAACCGTTTTCAACAGCAAGACATTTACCAAGAGCCTTGATTGTGTGATCATTGTCATTGATAGTCCAGTCTTGTGCTTGGTTTCCGTTGCAATGTACGACTTGTACTGGGGTTCCATGTGCGTTACTAGCACCAGCAATATCAAGACAAAGTCCGGGATTGGTGGCTGAAGTTCTTATTCTGTTAGTGGCTGGTGGTGGTGCTGGTGTTGAACCGGAATGTGAATACACTCTGACATAATCAATGGTGTAAGTTTGAGGGAATACTGACGTGTGATCGGGGTAGCTTTAGAGATAGAAAAAAGTAATTTTCACAATTCTGATTATATCCCAACCCGATTTCACTAATACTGACCCAGGCCATTGACCACCAACAGCTAAATTCAAAATAATGAAATGTGGAATATTGAAAGCCCATCGATTTCCATGTGTGTCTGCGGTTGTTTTAGTTGCAAAATTCCTTCCATCCACAGACCATGTTATGGAGTCAGGAGTCCAAACGACTCGGTAGGTATAGAAAGTATCTGCGAAATGTTGACCATTTGGATGATTGAAACTGCTTGTCAGGCCACCGCCCCCAGAATAGCCTGGTCCATGCAAAGTTCCGTGAACGATATTTGGTTCGTAGCCTACATTTTCCATGATATCGATTTCACCACATTCTGGCCAACCTACTGAGCCAATATTATAGCCAAGCATCCAAAAAGCTGGCCAAAATCCTTGTCCTCGTGATAGCTTCATTCGGGCCTCGATTGTACCGTAAAGAAAATTATGCAATCCCTCAGTTTTCAAACGAGCTGATGTGTATTCACATCGACCATGCCAGCATTGATAGTTGTTTGGATTTTCTCTACGAGCCGTAATTACCAAATTTCCATTGCCATCTAATGCAGCGTTTGACAAAGAGTCTGTATAGTACTGGTGTTCTTGGTTACCTTAACAATCAAATGGCAAGTTTCTGTTAATCGATTTGGAAGACGAAACATTCTATCAACATACCAAATCCACCACCGCCAATATCACGTGTCCATTTCGAGGGGTCTGGTCGCTGGTTTGCAGGCCCATCAAACTCGTCCGACCATACTAGATCCTGAGCACTAGCATAGCCAAACAGCAAACACGCAAACACCGCAACAAGTTTCATTGTAAGACGATAACAATGCGATTAATCCAATTAAAGGCAACGGCTTACTTTTATAGCAAACGTCCCACAGTATGAACATTGATCATAACCATTTTATCTTTGGAGATAATTTTCAACTATCAACCAATAGTGGTATTGTGATTGTACACTGAGCACAGCATGACGCTCAAATTTTTTTTTTTATCAAAATTAGCTACACTCAAGATAATTACGATAATTCCACCCAGCAGCACTATTTTGGAAAACCTACGCTAATCTAACCCAAAACAATAGCCAATGCTGTTTTCATAGATAGCAGAACGGCACGTGAATTTTTTTTGCGAAAATACTGAGAAGTTAGCTGTATCGCCAAGCTTATCCTTTGTATTAAAAATTACTTCGACCTCGGTTCATTCGTCTTCAACGCAATTTTCTCGCCAAGTATATCAAGGTATACCAAGTCCTTGCACCAGGGGCCCATTGTCTCGACTGCGAATGGTACAAAACAGTAGCTTAGCTCGATCAACGAGCGGTATTTTAAGCCTTTTCTTCTGGCCAGGCCCGTAGCCAGACCAAACGTACAGGAGGTGCTGAGCCCCCAATATTTTCCAAATTGTTTTGAGAAAACGAGTAATTGTAAAGGTATGTATTTGTAAGATGCGAGAGGAGAAGTAGTTGTATGATAACGAGCGGAGCGAGCTAAGAAAATTTCTCTATATTTTACTTTGAAAACATTTTATTTGTAACTCTTCAGTGAAAGGTTTTTCACTACTCAGCATCCATGACATATTCCAAGATATTGAATGACCGCGACCGAAAAAATTTTCGATTTTCAAATAAAAAAATTTGATTTCTCTCGTCTTTGGCAACTATTTATCACTCCTCAGCACTCCAATTTCACCAGCCACTAATTTGGTGGCTATTTCTGTATTGCTGACACACTCAATTGGAGTTACTTTCTGCTTTTCAAAGTTACTTAAAATTTACCAATTTCACTAAACTTCTCGGTTGTTTTATTTTTTCTTGCTTGAAGTTCATTTTCCATTTACACATAATTTCTACATGTGCATTCGGTTTGCTAAGTGACGGGACTTGAAGAGGAAGAGGCACATCTACTCACTGAATTCAAAATCCAGACTGAAGTTCTTCGGTAATACGAATTGAAAATGCAGTGATTACCATAATTATGTGGTATTAAAGGAAATCAACGGGATTCCTCTACAAACATTAAAAAATTTATTCTCAATCTTATCTCGCCAGAGGGGGCTCGGCTAAGCCCCCTATATACGGGCTTGCTTGTGGCTGTATCCTCTGCAGCTCTACGGTAGAGCCTCTACCTGCCTCTTTACTGCTTAATCGAAGCAATTTTTATTTGCAAAATATTTATTTTTCGGTAACATTGATAAAAACGACAGTCTTCCATTTGAGATACTAAATTTAATCAGCTGTGTAAAAAAAAGAAAATTGTTAGAGAAGTATTGTAGAACCAATTTTGGCTTAGAAAACTGTTTTCATTCAAAAAGATAAAAACATGCGACCGTTAATCTTTTCCAGGCAGACAATGTACATGGGGGAACTGTCGTTTTATAAACTTGTATGAAAATTACGCTGCAAAAAATTTCGTGCCGAAACAAAATAGTTTGGCTCTAGCTGCAAAAACGATTTTACGGCTTTTTTCGCTTGTTTGAATAAAAAAAATGTACGCCTAGAGATACTCAGGAATTAGTGGTTCAGCACCCGTATCAGACAGTTTTCTTTTCAGCTATTGGTCGGTTTTCTCAGCTCTCGCAACACAATATTCCATGGAAATCAATTGATAGTGCAGGAATGGAGATAACATTATTTTATTCGGAGTATGTGCTCTAGTGACTGATATTTCATTTAGTCCATCTTAAAAGAACCATTCACAAATTACGCACGCTGTACATAGGGGAAGGGGTCTGAAACTCGAAATTTTGAGCGTGCATAATTTGTAAATGGCTCCTTATCATATCGTTGAGATTGTTCAATGTACGAAACGTTTCAAAATAACTGATAAGAAACAACAAAAAACTTCAATCGACATAGGTCATTTGAAATGATACAGAGACTTATCAGTTCTATTGAATTTATTTGCAAGAAAAATTTACAACGTTGAATCTACCCGCGTGTCCATTTTTGATTTGATTGCCCTGAACAATCAGCAATTCTGGTGCGGGCTCCGTCTTGAACAGGTGCAATGGCCTCTAGACATCTATTAGCGCCAAGATTGACGATGTCATTTGCCGCATTATGTGTCCATTGTTGGGTACCACTACCGTTGCAATCCTCAATGACAACGGGTGAGTTATTTGTTGTTGACCCGTGTTCAACAGCAAGACATTTACCGAGACATCTGAATGTATTATCACCATGCAATGTCCAGTCCTGAGCTGGATTTCCACTGCAATGCGCCTTTTGTACTGGGGTTCCATTTGCGTTACCTCCACCAGCAAGATCAAGACAAAGACCTGACGCGGCCGAACTCCTTATTCGGTAATTGTTCGTTGGTGGTGGTGTTGAACCGGAATAGGAATACACTCTAACATAATCAACGGTCATCATTTGAGGGAACGAGGTCGATGCGTCGGGGGATCTTAAAAGATGAAGAAGAGAAGGAATTTACAATTTCGATTATCAAAATTCGTTTTTACTAATACTAACCCAGGCCAGTTGCCACCAACAGCAACATTTAAAATAATGAAATGCGGATTATTATTGAAAACCCATCGATTTCCACGTGTGTCTGCTGGTGTTTTAGTTACAACGGCTACATCATCCACATAAAACGTAATGGAATCAGGAGCCCAATAGACCTTGTAGATATGAAAATCATTTGCAAATCGTTGACCACTTGGCGAAGCGAAACTGGTTGTCAAGGGATTGGCACCAAAATAACCTGGCCCATGCAAAGTTGAGTGAACGGTAGTTGGTTCGTAGCCTACATTCTCCATGATATCGATTTCACCACATTCTGGCCAACCGACTGAGCCAATATTAGCACCGAGCATCCAGAAAGCTGGCCAAAGTCCTTGTCCGTAAGGTATTCTTATTCGGGCCTCTATTGTTCCGTATAGCGTCGTAAACTTTCCCTCAGTTTTTAAACGGGCTGATGTATATTCACATCGACCATGCCAACAGTTATAGTTGTTCGGATTTTCCCTACGAGCCGTAATTACCAAATGTCCTTGTCCATCCAATGCAGCGTTTGATAAAGAGCTTGAATGGTACTGACGTTCATTGTTACCTTGAAAATCAAACGACAAGTTTCTGTCAATTAAATTTGAAAATAAAAATTAATTCAATATTTACCGAATCCATCACCGCCAATATCACGTACCCATTTTGATTGATCTGGTGCTTGGCCTGCAGGCCCATCGAACTCGTCCGACCATACTAGATTCTGAGCACTAGCATAGCCAAACAGCAAGCACGCAAAAACTGCAACAAGTTTCATTGTAAGACGAAAACAATGCGATTAATTCAGTTAATTGCAACGACTTACTTTTATAGCAAACGCCCCACAAGCTGAGCATTGATCATAACCATTTTATCTTTGGAGATAATATTCCATTTATCGACCAAAATACTGTAATTGAGATTATACACTGACCACAGCATGACGCTCAAATTTTTTATTATCAGCTGGTTTACACTCAAGATAATTGCGATAATTCCACCCAGCAGCAAGATTTTGAAAAGCCTAAGCTAATCTATATAACCGACACAATAACCAATGCTTAAGATAATAATCCGCTGTTTTCATAGATAGCAGCATAGCAGGGAGGTACGTGAAATTTTTTGCGGATATAGTAAGACGAGGGCTTCAAATTGCAGAAAAAGGGAGCTGAAAACAGAAAAGTTTTGTGCGCAAACTGAGTTAAAAACTGACATTTTTTATGCTTGTCAATTGATTCTAATGACTCTAATTAACTCACTATATAATGATGGCTTGAAGGGTTCTCGTGATATATTTGTCGTACACCAAATTGTAACCAAAACATTGTGGAACCGTTAGTGTACTGGCGCTAAGTTCGGGGCACTTTAGTAATCAATTACTAAGTTACTATATCTACTACGAATTCTATTGTAACATGTGTTCGTTTTGAAACAATTATGAACATAGCCGGTGTCCCGTCTTCTTTACTCGAATACCGACTTCGAAATCATAAATTTAAAGTGGTCAACTTATACAGGTTTTACAGTAACTTTGCCAAAAAGAGTTTGGTCTTGACAACCCTTGAGCTTGACATTGACAAGGACGTCGATTTGCCACAAATCGAAAAGCTCAAATCTCGCCAGCCAGCAATCAACACAGCAAGGATTCTTCACACGAACGACTTCAATCCAAAAGAAATCTGGAAAGAAAAATTGCACAGCAGCCAGCAGCGGCTACGATAGTGTTGTGTTTGAATTCAACAACCATTCAGCTAAATCCGAAGAATTCTCCCTTCCACTGAAGGAATGGTGTAAGCTAAACCGAGTCAGAACAGGATACTGGCGATGCAACGATATGCTACATAAATGAAGAATCATCACCGACCCCAAATGCCAGAGTGTGGAAATCGACGAAAAGCGATGACGCATTTGCTATTGGTCTGTCCAATTTATAAATATGGCGGTGAATAATCGGATTTCTTCCAATTGAATAGTCGAGCTTTGTTGTGGTTACGCAATTTGAACTTGTGATGCCGAATGCTAATTTCTCTTTGTACTATTTTTCGAATATTTTCTTTTTTTTCTTTGATGTTTCGCTTCATGTTCGGGCGATAAGAATGTAATAGTACATTACGTCCCTGCTTCCAAATTTTTGTTTTGACTAGTGGGAGAGTTACATCCAGAGCCGAAGGGTTTTTCAAGAAAATCTAATTTCCGGCCACATTTAGTGACATTTAAATCGCATTTAAATTCACTTTCGAATGAGTTATGCCGAGTTTAATATCACCAAAGAAAGGATAACAGCTGCGACGTTCGTTCTAATGTGTAGATTGCGCTGGATTGCTGTTCAACATTGCAGCCCTCTGGTCTTAAAAGCGGGCAGCCGGCATTTTCGGGGATCGATAGAGCATGAAAAGCTTCGAAACGAATCCACCTCCGTTTGACTCTAGCTGCAAAAATGATATTCCGCCTAGAAATTCCATTTTCATGAACAATTTGAAAACAAGTGGTTCAGCAACGCCGTGGATGATACACTTTTCTTTCAAGCTTATGGTCGATTTTGTCAGTTCTTGTAAGACAATATTTTATGAAAGTTCCATCAATTGGTAATGCAGGAATGGAGATAACATCAGGGACCATCCATAAATCCCATTCACAGTTCAGTGATACCGGTGCTACCATACTTATAAAATTTTTGATAACTTCGCAAGTCAATATGATTTTATAGCCGAAATCCCCCTAGCATTTTACCAGTTTTAACTTTGTCTGTCAACACTGAACTGTGAACAGGATCTATGAATGATCCCTTATTTTATTCGGAGTATGGGCTCTATAATAACTACTAGTTTCGCTCCAACTAATAGTACATAGATGACACTCAACTTCGATGTAACTTAGGTTTGTCGCTCTGGCACAGTAAAAACTTTCGGTAATGAAAGGATCTCAAAAAGTAGAACCACAATCAGCGAAACTAGTAGAATAATCTGTCCCTTGGTTTCATCTGTTGAGCTTTGATTTCCCAGCATTTTTAACGAAATGCCATGCCGTTCGACTGATGCTTACCGACGATAACATCAGATGGAAAGCTTTTTATCATATCGTTGAGATTGTTTAATGCACGAATAGTTTCAAAACAACTGATAAGACGAAACCACAAAAAACATTAGGCCATTTGAAATGATATAGAGACCCTTCAGTTCAATTGAATTTATTCGCAAGAAAAATGCTCAACGTTTAATCTACGCGCGAGTCCATTTCTGATTTGAATTTCCTGAACAATCCGCGATTCTGGCGCGGGCTCCGTTTTGAACAGGTGTACTGGCCTCCAAACATCTATTAGCGGCAATATTGACGACGTCATTTGCGCCATTATGCACCCAATGTTGGGCACCACTACCGTTGCAATCGTAAAGCTGAACGACTGTGCCATTTGCTATTAAACCGTTTTGAACATCAAGACATTTACCGAGGCCCCTGATTGTCTGATCATTGCTATTGACTGTCCACACTTGAGCTGGGTTTCCGGTGCAAGGCACCACCTGTACTGGGGTTCCATTTGCGTCACTTCCACCAGCTACATCAAGACAAAGACCTGGATTCGTGGCCGAATTTACAAATCGATTAGTGGCTGGTGGTGGTGTATCGGAGAGATCATACACTCTGACATAATCCACGGTCATAGTTTGAGGGAACTGTGACGCGCCATCGGGTGGGCTTTAGAAATAAAAAAAGGGAAATTTTCACAATTTTGATTATCCCAAATCCGTTTGATTTTATCTATACTGACCCAGGCCATTGACCACCAACAGCTAAATTCAAAATAATGAAAAATGGATGATTGAAAACCCATCGATTTCCACGTGTGTCTGCTGGGGTTTTAGTTACATAAGTTACTCCATCCACACTCCATGAAATGCGGTCGGTAGTCCAATCGACTGCGAAACGATAGAATTCATTTGCAAATGGCAGACCACTTGGATGATTGAAACTGGTTGACAAGCCACCGCCTCCAGAATAGCCTGGTCCATGCAAAGTTCCGTGAACGATATTTGGTTCGTGGCCTACGTTTTCCATGATATCAATTTCACCACATTCTGGCCAACCAACTGAGTCAAAATTTGCACCAAGCATCCAAAAAGCTGGCCAAAATCCTCGTCCTCGTGGTAGCCTTATTCGAGCCTCTACTCTGCCGAAATGGTGATGAGCCCTTCCCAGAGTTTTCAAACGAGCTGATGTAAATTCACACGGCCCCCCATGCCAACATTGATAGTTGTTTGGATTTTCTCTACGAGCCGTAATTACCAAGTTCCCTTGTCCATCCAATGCAGCGTTTGCCAAAGAGCTTGAATGGTACTGAAGTTCATAATTACCTTAACAATCAAATGGCAAGATTATGTTAATCAATCTTGAAAAGAAAACATTCTATAAATATACCAAATCCACCACCACCAAGATCACGTGACCAGATCGATTGATCTGGCGCTTGGCCTGCAGGCCCGTTGAACTCATCCGACCAAACTAATCTCTGAGCACTACCATAGCCAAACAGCAAACACACAAAAACTGCAACAAGTTTCATTGTAAAACGATAACAATGCGATTAATTGAATTAAAGACAACGACTCACTTTTATAGCAAATGCCTCACAGGATGAACATTGGTCATTACACTTCTATCTTTGGAGATAATATTTCATTTTTCAACCAATACTGTAATTGAGATTATACATTTTGCACAACATGACGCTCAAATTTTTTATTATCAAAAGTAGCTACACTCAAGATAATTGCGATAAAATTCCAACTAGCAGCACTATTTCGGAAAACCTACGCTAATCTAACCGACACAATGGCCAAAGCCATACTTCACTTTTTTATTAGATAGCAAAATGTATTTGCGTAAGGAACTATAGCTCTGTTTATATTGCTGGTTATCTGAAGAAACCTAAGTATTTCGCTAGAATGCATCACGAATGGTTTTCTAACTTTACCAATTGAATATTGTTTTACTAGTGAGGTAATTTGGCCTTTCACTCGCTAGAGAAAACCCATAACTCGCTCGTAATATAAATTAGCGTACTGTACCCTAGTAATCTCAAAGTATACAAAGTCTGATTTCGATTCCTCTAACTTTGCAAACAAACTATGAGCGGCTGCTAGAAATCTGCTTGGTAAATGCACTTTGGATGAGTTTACTGGATTTGTGCTTTGTGGGTCTAGCTTCGTTACATTTAATAACGTTAGAAACACTACGTCTTTGCTAAGTAAGTTTTTTGTTTTGGCAAATGTGAAGTTTGCATCAGCACGAGTCGAAAGCGAGTGAAGTACGCTTACAAGTCGAGGAAATAACTTGAGATGCAGAGAAAGTGAGTAACTGCTTTCAAATTCTTGTGTTGACGAGTGCTGTAACGCTCTAACTCGTCAAAGCAACAACATGGAAGCAGTGCACTGCAGTGAGGTAACGTACTACTGCATGCTTGTGAAGTGCAAGCCTCGACTATTCCCCTTACATGATGATATACTGCTTTCTCGTATGAGTGAAAACGAGACAACAAAATGGGGGAATGACAATTTCCCCTGAAAATTCAAAGTAATGTTTGACTGAAACCTCTAGGGTGATGAAGTCACAACGCGATTGCGATAACTGCAATTACCGACGGTAATTTACTGTACAACGTTTCACTAAAACTCTTCGCGATATTATCATTCCCTTGTCGAGGGTCTAACGCCCAAAATTGCAGTGTTTGTAACCAATTTTCAAGAATTTTCATTTATTTAAATTTTTTCTTTAAATTGAATGGCGGTATAGTGAAGGAAGAGTTTTTTTGCCAATATCTCAAGTTTTCATTCGTTGAAATTGCTTTTAACAGGGGATGAGTTCAAATGGAATGTTGCAAAGATGCAATGTAGTTTTGATATGTATGTCTTTCATGTGCAACTAGACAAATGGCATACAATTACTCGTACGGGTCCTCTTCATATTTTTTAATTCTTTCTTTACTCAAATGAAAAATAGAATCCGAATTAAATCTCGGTGAAAAACTGGATTTGGGGCCTTGGACTGAGCCCGTTGTGCGAAAAAGGCTTTCACTCTTACGTTTGTTAAAAGTCGAATTCGAGTTTCCGAGCAAGATCAAACCTCCTGTCTTCAACACTAGATGTCAAATCATCAGTAAAACGAGAAAAGACTGGAGTAGACTGACTTACATGACCCTGCACGTTTTTTGCATCAGTGCCATATTCGGTGCTGCCAGACTGGTAGATAATGACCTTTTGATTGTTTCTCATTTTTAATAGACTCTCCTGACTTCAATACATTGGATCTAATTGAATACGGGTTCAAAAAAGTTCGGCTAGTAGCGTTGAGCTTGTGTTGCCTCCAACGTTCACCGAGGTCAACTTTTTCAGATTCTTTTGTCGCTATGTTTATCTGCGCTTCTTAATTTTTAATCTCAAGAAATATTATTATTCAAAAATGATCTGTTTGTAATCGGTGATCAACAAGGATTAATCACATTCCTTTACAAAATTATTTCACTGGTTCATCGTCGAAAACAGTGAAAAAAGGAGTCACATGCCTCCCTGGTTAGTGGCTGGTTGCGCCGGAATATGCATACGCTCTGACATAATCAACGATCAAAGTTTGAGGGAACACTGACGATTCATCGGTATACCTTCAAAAATAGAGCAAAAAGAAATTTTCACAATTTTGATTATCTCAATTCGATTTTACCAATACTAACCCAGGCCATTCCCCCCCAACAGCTAAATTCATAATAATGAAATGTGGATTATCAAAAGCCCATCGATTTCCACGTGTGTCTGCTGGTGTTTTAGTTGCAAAATTCGTTCCATCCACAGACCATGTTATGGAGTCAGGAGTCCAAACGACTCGGTAGATATGGAAATCATCTGCAAATGGTTGATCACTTGGCGAAGCGAAACTGCTTGACAAGCCATTGCCTCCATTATAGCCTGGTCCATGTAAAGTTCCGTGAACGGTTGTTGGTTCGTAGCCCACATTCTCCATGATATCGATTTCACCGCATTCTGGCCAACCAATTGAGCCAATATCATGACCAAGCATCCAAAAAGCTGGCCAAAATCCTTGTCCTCGTGATAGCTTCATTCGCGCTTCGATTGTGCCGTATTGTATAGAAAATATTCCCTCAGTTTTCAAACGAGCTGAGGTGTAACGACACAATCCATACCAACATTGATAGTTGTTCGGATTTTCTCTAAGAGCCGTAATTACCAAGTTTCCATTGCCGTCTAATGCAGCATTTGAAGTAGAGTCTGTATAGTACTGATGTTCTACGTTACCTTAAAAATTAAATGGCAAAGTTCTGTTAATCGATTTGGAAGATGAAACATTCCATCAATATACCAAATCCGCCACCACCAATATCACGTCCCCATTTTGATGGATCTGGTGCTTGGCCTGCAGGCCCATCAAACTCGTCCGACCATACTGGAGTCTGGCCACTAGCATAACCAAATAACAAACACGCAAAAACTGCTACAAATTTCATTGTAAGACGACAACGATTCAACTACTTCAACGAACCACTTTTTTAGCAAATGTTCCACCGGATGAACATTGATGAAAACCATTTTATCTTTAGAGATAGTATACCAGTTATCAACTAATACTGCGATTATACACTGAGCACAGCAGGACGCTCTTATTTTTCATTATCAAAAGCAGCTACACTCAAGATAATTGTGGTAATTGTATCCACCAGCAAAATTTCAAAGTTTCGTTACGTTAAAGATAGATGCTAATCTAGAATCTAGAAAAATCACTTTCTGTACATTTTTACAATGAACGATCAACTTTCTCCATTTAAAATGTGTACAATGAAAATTGAATTTCAATTTCCGCAATAAACCGAGGTGCCCAATAGCCATTTTAGATTAATGGCACCGGGATGTCAATAGTCACTTCGCACAACGTTAGAAACAGTTCAATTTGCTTTTACTTTGCTTGTCAGTTTGTGGTTTTGGCAAGAGCGAAGTAGAAGTACGCGGAACGAGTCGAAGGCGATCATTAAAATTGATTGGTCAACGCATCATAAGCAACTGAAAGACAGATTCTTTAACGTACAATTGCCACCTTATTTTGTATGGAGAATGGGAGTTAGTAGAACGAAGGTTAGACACTAAGGAGGTTATGCCATCCGGCATTTTTTTATGTAAATGGTGTCACATAACAACTTTTAAAAACTTAACTTACCTGACTACTGAAGCGTCCAGTTACTGAACGAAAGGTTGACGAAGATACTCTAATTACGTGTTACGTTTTAAATTATCGTACAAGGTATTGGAGCGTGTAGATGATCCATTCAGGCTGTTAAGTATGTTCCAAGATCGTCGAAAATTCAAACCATCATCCACAGAGAAGCCTCTATGGATGACTGTCGGCGGTTTCCAGTTTGTAAGAAATCGTTCTTTTCGAGGTCTTCAGCAAAGTTCGAATACATCTCGCATCTCACAACTAGATGAAATTTGCGAAAATTCCTTTCTTTTAGATCTAGCAATCTGAAAGTCTAGCGACTAAGTCGGCTCATTTTTATTTACTTCTGAGAGCAGGAATTGCTCGAAAAAGCCTTTTTGATTAAATCTACGCTAAGTTCACATCGTCGATCTGGTTGCTCGATCAGCTGAAATGTCTATATATATGTCTATATTTTGAAATTTTAACATCGTTTGATGATGGTTCGAGGCGAAAATGTCTAATAGACCTTACATGCCTTATAATTTCGAAATATTTCACACATTTTAGTCTCTGATGATCTTCCCCAATGTATTTGTTAACACTTCAAAAGTTACGGAAATTATAAATACAAAATCGTGATTTATTTGACCGATTCGACGTAATCTAGGCCTGATCGTGATCATGCCAGACTCCAATTCGAGGGGTTACTCACTCGGGTAAATGATGACACAGACTCGAAGGAAATGCCCATACAAAAGAGCAAATTTTTGGTGAAAACACGAGGAAATCCCAAGGAAATAAGAGAATGATTACACATCATTTTGGCCAGTAAGCAGCAGAAGCAGCACCTCGCTCCAATTTGATCTGCTATCACATGATTTTCGTTTTCCCAAAATGCCCAAGTTTAGAAACGGTTGGAAAGGAATTAATTGCATGCGCATGTTGCTTCATATTGCGAGTAAATGACACGAGATTAGATAATATTGAGTAATGACTCCGGTAACTACAAGCAATTGTGGCAAATATCAAAAAAAATAAATGCATTACGACCAAACTAAGTAGGTCAAAGTAATATGAACAGCTGAAGAGAATTTTTGAGTTACAATATTAATTTGAAGATAGATCAAGATAAGTAGTAGATAGAGCCATCAATATAGGTTCTCTAAGAGAACTTCTCTTAATGGCTTAGTTTGCTCGTAATGCTCAATTCTTTATAATTGCTCGTCGTTCAGCCAAGGTCATAAGGAAATTGAAAGTATCAGAACAAAACGACGTCTTTGAGAATGTTAAGCGACGTCTGATTTTATGGTCGATTCAACGTAAAAATGCCAGACAATGTAGAGGATTTTTGCAACATTGTTTAACAAGTTCATAGGTTCAAATTGATTTATTCTAATAGAATCTGCACCAGAAAAACACCGGTTTTTAATTTTCATCAGAAACATAATAGAAAACACGATTCTGTTTTATTAATTTCACTTTGTGGTTCTCATTACAATTTTCTTCCAACTTGAAATCAAAGTAGCATTTAAATGTCAATACATGTTCCCTTCGTTCAACTATTTTAACAATTTCAGTAAAATCTTCTTGGCGCAAATAAAAACTATTATCAAAACTGACATCAGAATCCGACCAATAAAGATGATATTCCAATTCTTCCAAGTTTATCAGTTTTCTAATTATGTCGAGCTGACCAGCGACATTCAATTCTTCATCTGCTCCTTTTAAATAAAGTTTTTTCAATCGAAGTAACAATTCCCATGGAATATAACTGACTCCATGAGCTGACAAATGCAATTCCCGCAAGTTCTGCAGTTGTGATAGAACATCGAAAATTATTAGTGAGAATCTGAACCAACTCGTTAGTTTTATCGTTTCTAGCGACTTCGCAGCTTGCAAAAGTGCAATAACCTTACTCTTGTCTTCAGGGATAAATCCAAGGTCCAGCATTTTTAATCTCGGAAGACTTACTGGAGTGGGAAAGTTGACAGAGAGCCTGTAACTTGAAGCGGAATTTAATTTAAAATTCTCCAGTTCCTTGCAAGTGCTGTTGATCACATATAAAAGACCGCTTTTGCAAACCGAATCGTCCCGTACAAGGATAGTTTTCAAGTGTCCATGGCGCCTTATAAACTCATACAAAATGTGGCTTGCGCTGTTGCTATCTTTCGTGTACACATAAGAACCATGCCAAGAGAATCGTTCCAGTTTCGGGAAATTTTGCTTCAGAATTACCACACAGCCACTTGAACGTCCAATCTCTAGTTCAATTAATGAATCGCAATTCAAGTTCTGGGATGTAACGTTTCCATGAAAGTGACAACCGCAGAAATGAAGTTGTCGCAGCCGTTGAAATATTGAATTCATGGGCATTTTGGCACCTTCAATGCCTACATGAGCATGAATAATGC
>JANTFA010023453.1:0-15871 GCA_026413405.1 Phytosciara flavipes | reverse complement strand
ACATTATTATAAAACGAGTTATCGGATTTGTTATTATTTTGATTTTAATGAGACAAACACTGCGTTTATGTATACACCACACAAAACCGATTCCGATTTTCATTTTATTTTTCTTTCCATTTCATTTTATATTTTAGTTTCTGAGTTCGGTTGATGTTGCTGCTGCTGCTGTTGTTGTTGTTGTTGCATATTTTTTTCCGGCTCGTTCACATGAGACAAATAATATCAAATTAAATTACAATTAAAATTTTGAATGGCATTTCAAAAGGACAGGTATACAATTGGTGCATACTTTTGTATACCATGGGATGGCTATACCATATGCACGGTTTGATCTTCGTTGTTTGTTTCTTTTTTGTTGATCGACCACATTATCAAAATGGTAGCTTATTCCAATAAACATAGTTTATATTAAACGGTGCAAGTACACCGTTCACAAGAACCATTAAAAGTGGAAAGACAGACCTGAAATCGAACAGATTATAAGGAAATAAGCGGAAATAGTAATTTATGCAACACGTTGCGAAAAGTGGACTTTTGGAATGCATAACGATTGTATGAACGATCACGTAGATTGGATTAACTATAGCCTCAATACAAACAACACTCACTTTACAAAGGTAGGTAGGAAGGTACCCTTTATTTTTGATAATGAACAAATCGTCCATACATCATTTCGTCCAAAAACTTGTAATTTAGCCGTTATGGGTCATCTTGACTCCGTCGCATTGAAGCTATTTAAACTGGATTTATGTATCCGAATGGTTAGAAGTGTTGTTCGATGAATTTTCAGCTTTGGTAAGGGGGTTCGAGTTTTGATCGGGACAGGATTTTTATTTACGGTTAATGCTTCTCTTCGAAAGGAGTTAGGAGTAAAAGAAAAAATGAAAATCCATTTCGTAACTCAGTGTGACAAAAAGCAAAATATAGAAAACAGTGCGAAAAAGACTCCTCCAGCATTCACTCAAATGATGCATGAAAAAGTCCACTTTTCGCAGCGCCGTTGCAGAAACGTTATAATATACACGCATTTTATTAACGTATATTTTGTACGACCAATTACGGCTGCTAATTAATGTTCTGCGAGATTAATTAATTCAGATCGTTCGCAGAGACAGACAGAGATAATAACACACACACACACACATTATGTGCCTGCAACGTTTCTGTGAGTTCAACTCATTATTGTGGTGCATGTATATCATTGCCATTGCGTTATACATCTGTACATAGGCTCACATGTATATGGAGAGTCTCTAGCACCACCACCATATCCATGGTGTACAAAACTATATTATGAAAACAATTTTGCAATAAAAATTCTTTATCTCCTTTTCGACCCTTTATTGGATGGAATAAAGAATTAAAAGAAGCAATTAGCGAATATGCAGTTAATTTGTGACTTCTGGGTTTGATTAAAACGGCTCGGCTGCTCGTAATGATGCATTTCATAATACACCAGCATGAAATGATTTTTTTCTGCCATCCTCATCAATCGATTTGAAAAAGGAAAAAATCGATTGCAGTAGAAGCCTACAACTCTCAGTCGCTGTTACCATAATTGGATGGTATATGGATGCTTCATTAGAACATTCTGTAAGCTTTCAGTGGAATAGAATTCCGAACTTTTGTTGTCCAATTAGTAGGGAATGCCAGACGATCATTTCGTATTAGATTTTTGAGTGTTGTCACGAAAGATACTGGTCTCATTATCCGAATCACGATCGAATCTACTACTTCGTTGGTTTTGAAACATCTTTACTGTTCCTACCATTTCGTGAAAAAGTGAAGCATCTCACAAATACAAAATTCTGTTCGTTTGGGATTTTGCGTCTCGTTGACCTACATAGATCAAATTTCGTCTGGATTGAGATTGGTCTTTCGTCAACAAGATCTGAAAGTTCTGTTCAATTTCGTCGATTAGAAAGAAAGTTACAGCCAAAATGCCAAATCTCTGCATCACTTTATCACGAAATGAGCTAGGACAACACCAACAAGTGCTCAGATCGAGAATCGTTGGCGTCAATGTATGAGTAAGTCAAAAAAGGGTGTTTCCGACTCCATGTCCTCGTAAAAACTTGTACTTGAAATCAAAAGGAATCGAAGGTGAAATGTTATGTTTCCATAAAAACAGAAAAGCCATTCTAATTGGACAATTTCAAAGGAAAATGTTTTCTATTTCAGTTTGGGCTCAGTCGCGATAAGTCGCCGACCGAATCAGCCAAAGGTATTGAAGAATGTTTTTTTCTGTGTTGTGTTGTTGTAATGTCCTACTTTACACGAGTGGTATTCTGTAATTATATATCTAAATTGCATCAATATTATATGACCATCTCAACGTAACATGGAACACGTCGTTATAAGGTTGGTTCGTTTTTGAAAAGCAAGTTGTGTTAAAATTGGTATGTGCTAATTGCTAGTAGGGAATGTTTTTCTTAATTAATTTGAAATTGCGTGCCTATTACCAAGTTGATTTTAACCGTATTTAAGCATATGAGTTTTTTTTTAGCGTTTTCGTGTGCGTTGTGTTTTATTGTGGTGGCTGTCGTTGTTATTATTAATGGCCATTTTCGTCGGACTGGTGTGTTGTTGTTGTTGTTGCTGTTATGCCCTTCACAATTCAAATGACACTTTTCGGCGAAACGGTATTCCTTTGATGTGAAACATTTTCCCATCTCCTTCATTGTAGAGATGCAATCCGATTCATTACCGAGCCCAAAATCCGATTCACTTTAATTGATACCGATTAGTTTGTGTGAATTCACAAAATTAATTTGTTAAATCATGATTTATTCTCATATAACTCACTGTTCAAAATTAACATTCTAACTGTTCACAATTTAAATTGGTTACAAACGAGTTAGTATTTATCACGCCAGATATTATATCGATTGCTTCGAATACACACAGCACACAACCAGCCACACACACCAAAAAGTGAAGGAAAAAAAATGGAGAGAACAAAAAAGTAAAAACAGACCTCATAAAAGTCTGGTTCGTTCAGTCCGTTTTATATGGGCAAAAGAAGAAATAAAACGCAGGTAGCGTTTTTAACCTGAATGGAGAATGCGTTTTCAACATCTTATCAGATCCAAGTGCGTTTTACAGTAAGGCCACCATTCCATAATATTATCTTTAATTTGTGTTTTTCAATTTTTCTTTTATTTTCAAAATAATTTTTTCCTGCTCTTCTTCTTCGTCTCGCGTTTCTCCACAATATTAGGGGAGACCTTTTTACAACTAAAATTTCCGATTCAGAAATCTATTGTAAAACATGACTCAAAGTTCAACATTCGTTAGAACTGACCAAAAACCATGCGACTAACACTGTATGCGGAAAACAGAAATCAGATGGAGGAGGTGGAGGGGTAATGGTACAGAAATTAATTGCACGCGAAAATGTTCAGACCCGAACGAAGTACGAGGGTCTTATGCTTTCAATGTTACGTTTGTAACACGTCGAATTAGAATCCCTGTCCCTGTTTGTCCGTGAAGAGAATAACTTGAGTAAAACGAAATCAATCTTGATGGAACCAATTTTCCTCGATTTGTATTCACAAATGCCAGTACGAGTTGAAAAATGAGCAAAATGTGTCCAGCCTATCCAGAGATATGGTCGAATTAGTGTAATGATCGAGGTCTACTTGAGGTTTTTTTTTTTTGTATCCGGCAATATTGCTCAAACAAGGTTGCTAAATGGTACAAATGAATGACTACACCAATCCAGGGGGAAAAAGTTTGTCAAAATTGATTCACGGGCTCGGAACACTGTGTTGCAGAGTGGCTTTGGGATGTTTGTCCTACACCACTCGTACGGGTCCCTTTTATGTTCTTTGCATTATCTTTCCGCTTGGTTTGATAATGTAACTTGAAAGAAACAGGTGAAAGGTCGATATATTAAGTAATTATAACAAGAAATATTAAAGGCAAAGCGAAAAGAGACTTGTGAATTGGAATGGATCAGTGAAATGTTGAGTTACGTAAAATGTCGCAGGTAATTAAAATAAAGTTTTTTGTCGACCCAATTTCTTGTTGTTGCTTCTACATAAAATTATCTCCCAAGTACTTTGTCTCTTCAAAATGCTCAGCATTCTAACGAACAAGAAAAAAAAAAATTTTCAAAAGAGTAAAAAAGTGCCGATTGTCTACGCAAACACGTGGTAAGAAACGAGATTTATAATATTCTTCGGGAAAGGTCGGCACGCTCTTCACTATATTAGAAAAAGTTAAGAAGAAAGAAAAAAGTATGCAGCAGCAGCAGCAAGCAGGCCAACAAAACAACTACAAAACGTACAAAGTAGCAACATCCACATACCGTTCTATCCAAAACGAATTAAGAAAATTTATTTTAACAACAATAATTGCATCAGGTCTTTTCCTTTTGACTTGTTTCCAACATATTTTATATGTACAAAACAGTACGGTTCGAATATTGTAAAGAAGAAAAAGAAGTTGAAGAAGAAGTAAAAAAAAACTGCAAACTTGATATTGATGCAGAACGAAATGCTCTCTTAAATAGTTGGAAGTTGCAAACAACAATCGCCTTCACACAATCGCAATTGTTAAAAACAATAATTTTCAAATAACAACACAAATACCATTTTTATGGGATACACTACACACACCTATTGGGTGTTGGTAAATGTGGCTCATTTGAGGTATAGAAATAAAATTGCAAATGAATGCGCTACAATAAACCGTAGAATTATTAAATTATTCGGCTGTTAATTGTGTTATTATTGTTTCTAATGAGGTGCAATTTTTCAATTAGTAATTTACAAGTTCCTAGCGGTCTTGTTACCCCTGTCCTTAATTTAAATTTGTGTTCTTTTTGATGGTTTGTTGGTAGTTGTGTGCACGTACTACTTTTACCAGCTACACCACACGAAAATGCATCATTACATCTCATTGACATCTGTCACTTAGAGAAAGTTAGGATCAAAGGTCAGTCTTTTCAGAAGATATATTCTGAATTCTATTGTAAAAACAGAATTGAGAAGGTATGGAAATATTTTTCATTCAATTCAAAAAAAAAATTGTTTGACATTTTAAACGTCACTTTGACAGGTGGAAAAAACCGATTTTTGATCCCAACTTTCTCTCTGTCACTTATTTGAGTAAGACAACATTATTGCTGAGCTGTTCCCAGCTGTACATGAAGTGCGTTAAAAGGGGCCCTTCAAAATGTCAAACGGAAGGAATAAGTCCGAGTGAGTTCAAACTGGTCTACGCCGTATGATTTGATGTCAACTAAATTAACAAAATTTAAGGTGGACATCACAGAGGACGATTAAATGCGATTTAGTCCAAGCTAAATTTTGTATGTAATCCCTGACACTCTTCCCCTAAATGCTGAACATCATTTGTGTAAGAGGTTTTTTCAGGAGTCACCTCCACTCTTTACGTGCTGAAAACTATTTCTTCTTCTTTTAAACAAATGTCGGCAGACTGATAAGGAGTGGCAGCTGCACGTTTATTATATGTAGTAGTCCACGACCTTGTCCCGTGACTAACAAACTTTCAAAATCTATGAAAGTCTTCTTCAAACATGTTTGATTCATTCGATAGAAGATCTTTAGTATACCAGATAAGGTTCCATGGAAGTTACTCTAAGAAAAGTCTCACCAATTCCGAGCAATTTCACGACCCAGATGTTAGTCACGCGGCAAGGTCGTGAAATAAGCCATATGTGAATGTGTCGTGGTCGTAAAAGTTTAAGTGATTTCCATAAAAAGCTCGATAAACATTTTAAATTTGCACTGAGACTGACCAATAAAACAATAATAATAATCTCAACCAATCGGAACTGTAATTGAACACGTTTTAAGTGTGTCGTTTAGCGGTGTCAAAAGTTTTTTAATTTTTTTTTATTGTCAAGCATTTTATAATTGAATGGGGAGATACACAAATGACGTACACGGGGTCTTATAGTTTGCCAAGGATTTCGTACAGTCCAGACAAAATTTAGGTGATTTGAATGAGATTAAAAAAAAACTGTTCGAAGGAGAAGTGGGGGAGGAATCGAAAATCAACCGTACGTTGAGCACATTCCCTACCACTGTAACCGAAATCAAATAAAATGAAAGAACAAACAAACAAAACAGAAAAAAAAAACTGCAATCATGTCGTTTCATTTGAGCAATAATTAATTATCAAGTCCGGAGCACTTGACCTCCTGTTACAAACAATGAATGGATTTCACATTCGATTAATTAAAATAAATTAAATATTATTCAATTATCGACTAACATACAATTAATCACAACAAAGTCTGTGACCTTATAAAATTAAAATGAAAACTTAAATTTAACACATCTGACAATTAATTCTAGCTTAAGCTAACATTTCCCTTTTACTTCATGAATAAAACAGACCTCATTTTCATTCATGAAGCTCTTCCACTTTAATCATTTTAAAACACATAAACACGAAACCAACGTCGTCGTCGTTGTAGTCGTCACAACACAACACAGTTTCGTTTCATACTCATATCTGTTGAGCAGAGATGGATAGTGTGTACAATAAATATAAATTGTAAGCAAAGCACTCACAAGTTCCATTGCCACACACTCTCTTGATTTGAATGTGATTGGGCTTTTCGGGGCTATATATTTTTACTGGTTTTAGGAACATGTTTCCCAAATACTTTGATTCCTATTTTGAATTTTCACTCAGTGGTCCCCCGGCCTAAGCACACACACACAAACACCCAACAAAAAAAGCACAACCAAAAACAACCATCTAAGAAACAAGAGCCCGAGATGTATAAACATGGAATTCACCCTAACCAATGCCACAAAATCTCAAAAACAAATAACTTTTATGCAGAGACAAAGCGTTTTCTTGTCTCTTTGCATTAATATAAATTCTAACAATTCGATTGTTTTCGAAATATTTCGGTTTTGATATGTAAATTAAGTGAGGTAACATGGATGTATGAATGGGAATTTATAGTGTAGAAATATGTCATAACATGGAACAAGACAATATAAAATGTCGTCGCTCGTTCATGCATATTGAATGTAGTTTTGGGTGACTTTTTGAAAATGAAAAACGGATATTGCATCGTCTGCAGATTGTCTTTGGCAAAAAAGTTTGCAAAACAAAAAAATGGCATGGACTTTTAGACTCAGACTATTTTTGTGTGTCCGACATTTAAATTTTATTATTATCATTCGGAATGACTTCTTTCACTATGGCCGGTTGTACACACACACACACATTAAGTCATTTTCAAAACTGGTTTCGTGTTTTTTGGGAAGCGAAAATAACAACGAAAAAAGGCGGGCGCACTACTTTTCAAAATATCAAACGCGAAATATTCAAATTTTTAACTTGGTCGCGCGAATTTTCATACATAAATTTGGTGTTACATTCTGCAGATTGGGGTGGGTGACATTTACTCATTTACATAAAATAGTTGACGACAACAGTAACGAATACAAAGTTAAACTTTCATTTGCAAATCTTGCACTCCTTTCAACACGGTAACAAATGTGCCGTGTTTGAGGAATGAATAGCGTTGAAGAAAACAGTGTCACAAACTGACATTGTAGTCATTTATATCGAGACGAAGCCGACAAAATTAAGTGATGTTTGCTGAAGTTAGAATTTGTATGAAACCAACGCACTCCAGACATGAGTGGTACTCTAACTAGACTCAGACTATTCAGTGTACCATTGCGACAAATAGAAGTGTTTGACTGTCGAGTTATCAGGGACTTCAATCTGATGACAGCACTGAAAAAATGGGACATCTTTGTACGACTGAATGAACTCTAACTAAGCCACTACACAATTGATAGGAACACGACAAATAACCGACAAAATAGAAGCTACGAAACCTCTCGTCAAACGAAAAACTCTCTGTGAAAGACTGGAAGCGTTTGAGCTCTTTAATTGCAGACAAATACTCACAAATGACAATATAAAACCTCCTAAATGCTGGATTTTAACGAGTTTCAGAATTTAACAACTTTGTTTAACTTTGAATAAAAATACATTTTGTAGAACAGACCGGGGCTCTTTGATAGACCAATATTCTCAAATGAAATGATAAAAATTTGATGTTCGATCTTATCAACCGTTTCGTGTTCATTTGTTATGTGAAGTTCTTTCGCCAAGTCATCGGATACCCCACGTGAGAAACGTTGGTTCGTTTGTGGTTTGAAACAGAAAAAAAACCATAAACAAATTCGGAATGTAATTAATTTTCATCAAACTAATCTCCCGTTCGGTATACTAATTATGATATAATTCATTGCATAGTAGATGTGATCATCTGCATAATATATTTATACAAATCGCCCGTACAATAATCCCAAACCACAAAACATAATTCAAAATCCATAAAATAGTTTTTTATTGCCGCTGTTTAAAGATACCTATGCGGCCGAAGATTCTCATCAAAATCTAGAACATGATCAAATTTATTATTAATTAATTAATTTTCAACATCATCAGACCGTTTTTTTTTCTTCTTCTTCTTCTCCTTCTTCGCTGCCTTCGTCTTCTTCTTCTTTGTTAAATGTTCGGTTCCTCCACTAATTTAAATGATCGTAAATTATGCAGACAATATGTCACATTTATTCACAAAAAAAAAACGAAGAAAAATTTCAAGACATAAAGTCTTGGAAATAAAAACTTTTTTTTTGCTTTGCTTTTAATTTGATTATTTAGATACAGTGAAACGTATGTAAATTAGAATTCAATTAATTAGCTATTTAATTTGAATGTTTATAGAGTAGAGAGAGATACAGAGAAGGAAAAAAATTCGTTTTACGATAATACAACCCAACTAGTGGTGTTCGAACAGTTGTCAAATAAAATCGTGCGATTTATGACACATTTCATTTGTGTGTCACAATCGGCCGTTAATACAAAAAAAAATTACCCCAGCGTCTGAGTATAGCAGACTTTTGCATTTAATGTCAAAAATATGTCCAGACGGAAATATTTCATTGAACTGAATATTTCTGCTGGTATTAGTTACCATGACTGGAATGGGGAGGATATAGAACTCGGCGGTTAGATATAAAATCAAGGCATGTTCTTTCTGCCAGATAATTTCTGATGCGACGACTGGGACGTTTCGACAGACAGAGGTAATCTGTCTGACATTTCTACAAACGGTGGAATGCAACCAACCAAAACCAATCTAACCTCACATTTTAAACAATTTTCAACACCACTTATTCCGATGGAACAAATTGCCAATATCATCCGTTTAGCATCAGAATGAGCGTGGATTAATTTATGGATGAATCAGATCCCGTATTAGTGCAAAAATTCTTGTTTGAAGAGTGCCCTGTTGGACACCAATTTTAGAGCGCGTATTTCTCAGAAAATATTAAGTAAGCTCGAAAATACCCGTGGATTTTGAAACCGAGGTAAACGTATTCCCATAATTTTTGGCTCGAATCATTTTAGTCAAAAATTAATTTTTTGTAAATAATTCTGGGAATAATCGGCAATTTTTGACATTTTGTTCGTTCTACAGAAATGACCCATAGGTTTCCTCTATCTGTTGAAGCTTCGTCCCAGTCGCCATAGTTATCAACTCTATTCTCTCGGCCCACAATGAGCAACGACGACGAAAGTTAACTTTGGCTTGAGCATTCTTATATAGCAAAACGTGTGCGGCAGCAAATGAAGTAAAAGATTATGTGTCAAACAATAGGCGGTATTTTAATCAAAAGAAGTAACAGATTCGTAAAATGAATTGATTTCTGTTTAAGTTAATATACGACATCCGAGGCGCACAAGACGAAAAAGAAGTGGTGGACAGTTGCATAAAGCGGTAAGAGAATAATTCGTTCCATTAAACCAGTTACACTTCAACTGAAAATTTTCTTCTTTTTTTTAATATCCCACCGGCCAAACCACCTCTGTGCTGGTGCTACTGAAGCAATCTCGTCTCCTCGGTTTTCTAAATTAAATTATTGCTCATTTATCACCTTTTATGTGCTATCAATTTGACATTACGAATTTTTTTCCATCTTCTTCTCATCTCACTCTGTGGTTTGATACCAACCAACCAACGAAACAGAAAAAAATCGTTTTTTTTGGCCACGAGAATATTTTATTTTTCGGTTGATATTTATTTTTAAATTAACACTAATTTGATCATCGATCTTTTAATTTTATATTAAGTTTATTATATTACTGTGTTTCGTCTCTGGCGCATTTTTTAAATACAGAAGAAGAAAAAAAAACATCTAACAAATTATCTTGTTAAAGCGTTTTTTTTTTGTTTCTTCTCTGGTTGTTGTCTTTTATATATTTCGGCTAACTTGTTTTTTGTTTTTCTGCGCGGTTATAATGAGCCGTGGTGGGAATCGATTCGGAAAAGAAATATTTTTATTTTCGAATTTATTTTCAATTTATATGGATGAATATTCAAATCGAATCAAAGTTTTTAAATGTAACGATTTTTGTGGAGAAACATTTGCATTCCGATCCAATTCGGACGAGAGAAAAAACATAATTCGACTTCGCATGTTCTGAATGTTTTTGTATTAATCACATGCACCGGACTTTTAACGACGGTAGTTACTGGCGCCAAAAATTCAAACCAATTCAAATTAGTTGATCATGAATGCTACGACAGAACGTAATTTTTTTGTTGAATCTCTTACAAACGGCAACCGTTTCCCGATATTTTCATTGAATCTATCGCTATTGTTTAAAGTAGAAATCTTTTACTTCACTTAGTTGAACAAACGTTTAACTAGCCAGACAACCATCATTTTCGTCGTCGTAGTCGACAACTAATGACGTTTTAAGGGTCAAAACAGTATCTTAAACCTTTCACAAGGCCTTGTCTGATGTATTTCGTTTTGTTCGATTTGTTACAACACAAGCTAAGATTAGGAAGAACAACAACGAACTCTATTATTCCTCCAGTTCCATTTGCTATGCAAGCTTTATCAAGGCTCGTAATTGGGTAGCCATTTCATTTCTATGAGTCGGAAATATATTAGCCTCTAACTGAAGAGTGTTGATCGAAAGATTCTTCTCCGAAGTTAACAAAACTAGGAAGAGATTGGTACAGTGATCTCCCTACATCTCGTTACTAGCCAAACAAAGCACTTTTTCCAAAGAAAAAACAATGTAATGTCACAAAGTGTGACAACGTGACAGAGAGTGACGAAACACTTCAAGTGCCTAGTTGCCCCATAAATGCCTAATGCCCCATACAACGCTGTCTCTTAGCTACGAAAGTTTATCATCTCTTCATTGAGCTGTGAGAAAGGATGCTACACAATGAGTCGATAGATGGCTCTAAAGTTAGTGATTTTCAAAATTTTATTGTTTCTTCTTGCAGTCAGCTCGAATACGAAGAATGACTTGCGTTAATCCTTTTTCAAAACAATATTTTCTCTTTCACTTGATGAAGGACAAACAAACTGTTTCCATTGAATTTTGAAAACGAAAGCGCAATCACAGATTTGAATTCTTCAACCTTTCGTTGCATGCATCTCAACCGATTTCATTTGTCACTTTTGTATCACAACATTTACTGTTGCAAACGATCTACTTGAGACGAAACATTTGTTTGTATAAAGAACCCAACTGAATATTAAATCTTTGTTTCATGTTTAACCGACGGATGTCGCACATAATATGAATGAAAAGAAAACGACTGACCGGAATAGAAAATGAAATTCTAACATTTCTAGACAATTGAAAATATTTACCAAAACACAAAATGAAACGACAACGGGAAACTTAATAGAAAAAAAATAGTCAAAATAAATTCAAAGTAAACCTACCTCCAGGTACGTGTCCAGGTCCGAATCCTTGTCCGGGAAACAATCCCGACGGCCCGAATGGGGTCATTTGTCGGGAGCCTGGCCACGAATTCATCGCACCGATGCCACCCCATGCCGCCGCCGCCGCCGCTAATGCACTAAAAGGTGTCGGTCGAATCGGTACATGTCCACCTAGTGTCGATGACGATAGCATGTGCGATGATTTGTCTAGACCAGGTGTCGAACAATTTTCGTTATGGATGTCCTCTATATCTACAATTGAGTCTTCCTGATTGGAATCGTAGTCCACTTCCGATTCGGTCGAACTGTGCGGTGTGTGTCGTTCATTTTTTGCTATGCTATTGCTGTCATGATGCGATATTGGCGACGAGCTAGATTGCGATAGATTTGTTGGGATGTCTGACGATTGGGGGCTCTTCTGTCGGGTGTCGGCTAGTAGAGATGCTACACTAAAATTACTGATGCGACTAATTTTCTGTTGCGGAGGAACCGTCGGGCTCGTCATGGCTGTGCGTACCGCAGTCACTGTCATAATATCTGATGATTTTATCATGAATCTCTTAAAAATATTAAATTTCCATACGCATTTAGAACAACATTCACTAAATTTATTCCTTGCATGCACTAATCCAATTATGATGAGTTAAATTCAATTTGCCGATGAACATACAATTCATTAATTGCACCGCAATTTTTAAATTTTTATTTATTTATTTTGAACCAACGCTTGATCCGCGTTATTTTCTTTTTTGTTTTGTTTTTCTTCTTCCTTTCTTTTTTTGGTTACAATTTGAACCCGCTCTGTATACGCAAAAATGGTTTAAACCCGCACTTAATAACAAGCGACACCACTATTTCATAAATGTTGTGAAAACACACCAAAAAGCGAAATACAAAAAACAATATTTTTTTCTCAATTCTAAATGAAATGGAACTCTTGACAAAAATTATTCTTCTCTTCTGTTTGCAAACAGTGCTCTTTTTTCGTTAACGTCAACACGACTTCACGTCTCACATTCAACTAACTGGTTTGAATGTTCCGATACTCACTTAAGTGACTGTTGCTGGGTTACGGTGGGTTTTCACGCAGAATGCTAAAGCTCCGCCCCATCGTCAGTTCGCCGACCAATCGCATGTTGAACGGAAAACTGATTTTGTACGTGCGTTACTTCTGTACAATATTTTCATAATGTGTGCTATTGGTGGCTCTCTGGTATCGGTGATTTCGCCAGAACTCTTTTAATTCGCGTTAATTTGTTAATTAATTAATTGATTGTTTCGGATGTAGTTTTTTTTAGAAAAAAAGGACAATTTCAATTCGAATTTGCATGTGTTCGATCCGCATCATTTATTGGATAACTGTGCATATTCTCGCATTGGAAATGTTTGTTGAATTTTCTGACTCGGTTTGGCATGATAATGTGATCAAAATATAGCGTCACCGCTGCGACAAAATGTTTCAAAGTATACTTACTGAACTGTAAGTAGTCTTTCATCTGTTATCGACAACGATGACCGTAGTATTGAGTGAATAGCTCGGCATAGTATTTCTTTATATAAACAAATGAAGTAAAAGATTCCGAAGCGAACAAAATTCTTTAATCAAACGAAGTAGCAGATTTATCAAATGCGATAGAAATACGTCGGTTGTTTCTGAAACAACATACAATTTGTACGACCGGACAAAGCGCTGTCAACGTCAAAAAAAGCGTTATCATTCTAGCCGGTGAGTGTTGTTGTTATCATTGCAAAAGAAAATGATTGTCGACGACACCAAGTCAACATTGATCGAAGCAAGTGGATGCTAGAAGGGAAATACCTTCAAATGGATATCGAATCTATCATACGGTAACAACGGGAATGTCGTACCGGATGCGGCAGTTGAAATATATATATCCCATAGGCGATCATTTTTGCACTGTTCCACAACACATTCGATCCACTGCTCGGAGCCCAGTTTGGCACAGTTTTGTGATATTCGATTGATTTTATTGCCGACAACAACACGTTGCAACTTTGAATGCTGTGCAATGTGTTGCTACGAATTGAGCAGCGAGGTCGATGCGAATACGACGAAGGTATTGAGTTCAGTGACGGTGTCACAGTGTCACAGGATGCTAATACATGCGACACTTAATATGGAAAGTGGAAATGCTTCAAATGGATGATGACGAGATTTTGCTATTTGTTCCATTTGCTAGTCCGGACTCCGGATTACTTAAAATTTGATGCTGTTTGGTCCAAGCCGTTCGAAAACAAACCGTCTTATAAGGAGGGACCCAATTGTTTGGACAACAGACGCTGAATGTGGATGTTACAAATCAAAGTCTTCTCTATGCATGAATGTGTGCCGTTCGTTTATGTAATGAGTGATGAAAGGACTTGTCGATGCTTTTTCAACAAAGATTTACTTGAGTTCTCGAAGAATCATTCAAAGTAGACGAAGCCTTTTTGTTGAAAGTTTGCCGTGAGGCTCATTCCAGCGTTCCCCATATTACATTCTCAGAATTTTACAAAACTCCGATGAGAAGAAAACAATTCCATAGAATTTCTGTCGAATTTTGTAGAATTCTGAGAATGCAACATGGGCAAGGGCGACGCTGTAATGAGCAACAAAACCGATACGTTGGACCCATATTGCCTTAATGACTGTACTTTGAAGGTTCGGTCGACGAAAACACCTGATGTCAACGACGAATGCAGATGAATCGAGAGCTTACTATAGTCGTTTATACAACGAGACTGATCAGTGATATAGAGAACCGTTTTGTAATCATTTTGACTTCGGTTTACGACACGTCTCAGCAGTGAAATATTCTGATTTAACAAGAACGAACAGCCAAATTGCAATGAGACCATTAATATTAAATAAGAACCCCAAATTGTAACACACCAAATGTAAACGATAAACCGATATACCAACCGAAAAAAATCCATTTCTTCTTGGTGCACATCATCATCTTTTGTTTCGCTTTTGGTTTTTCGTTTCGCTTCAACTGTATATCGATGGGAGTTTCCTCACTGTAAAGCTGTAAGAAACGTAATTGCCAATAACTCTGGGACGTCCTGTCTAGTATAATTTCTCGAGTGTGAGTGTTTTCTAAATTGAGCCAATTATCTATGTGGGTATAACAAACTATCTTGCTGGTTGCTGTTTATAATGTGTATACGTGTTGGGTGTTGGGCGCCTGATTGTGCTTGTTTTTGTGTGAGCAATTTATATTAAAGGATGATGGTCTTTCCATTCGGTGTTCTATATTTATGTTTATATAGCTGTGGATGGTTGTGTGTACCCGATATTATACAGTTGCACGTAGCGACGAGTATTGTGTATAGAGGAGAGGAAAGTTATACCCCGTATTTACTGTGTAATTAATTTGGGACAAAACACTCTCAAATGGTTTTGCTGTTTTTTGTTGGAAAATTGGAGATTTGTCTCTTGGGTAATTGTTTTTATTTAGTGTCAAATAAGAAAAACTGTTTTTAATTAGGTGCGATGCCTTTTTCGTTGTTTTATTTCCATCAATTTTCTACACATCGTAGAGGGCATTGTATGATCGTCCTTTTAGGTAATCTTTGGGTATAACACTACGTGTGTCTAAGCGTCATTTACATTTTTGGTTATCGCATTGGACTTGCTGAAATTTTTAATTTTAATTTTTAAATTACACAATCGGCGTTTCTTATTAAATTTTCACACTTTCGTCTCAATTCATGCTTCATGTTTTGTTTGTTTATCCATTTCCATGTGTTTCAGGGCCGTAGCTACACTTTATTTGCAGGGTGAACGAGCTCTTAAGAACTTCTTTGAAGAAAATACCATTTGCTTGAATATTTCCATTATTTTAACTTCTTAAACCGTGAAGGGTATAAAACAGATTACACAAAAAAAACGAGATTTCTGGTGTACATTGCAGTCGTTCAATGATTTACAACTGAAACGTAAATTCTACTATTCATAAGTAAAATGTACGTCATTGATGTTTAATCTATTTTTTAGACGTTCTGTCCTCGCTATTTTACGAGTCAGTGATAGCTGGATGTCTCAGACGGTAGGTTTTCTTCCGTGTAGGTAGTCAATTCAACAATTAAAATCA
>JANTFA010023342.1:0-15877 GCA_026413405.1 Phytosciara flavipes | reverse complement strand
GCTATTTCACACACTACCAGTGGTTATCAAAAGGCGCTCCAAGTTCGCAGTACGGAAAGCACATTTACGCACACATACATAAAACGTACGTGTCGCGTAAGGTAGTTCTTATGCGAATATAACGAGAGATAAATCGAAATTTTCGGTTCATATGATTCTTTGACAGTAAAATTCAAAAAAACTTTTTAATCAAAATCGAAGCTTCTCCATCTACAAAACCAAAATTATTTTAAAACATTTTTCGTCTAGATTTTAATTTTAAAAAAATTCTTTTTACAAGTATACAAAAGCGTCATACTTTTAGGGTTAAAACAAAGGAGAAGGCCTCGCCTGGACCATTAAATTGGATTCAACAAGCTAGTCTTTTATCACGCGTTTGTCTTTTTCTGCTGTTATTTAGTTTTGATGTGGCTTTTGTTCGATATTTTCATTCTAAAATTAAATTCAAAATTTATTGCTAAGTTCACTTGTGTGTAGTAACTCTTCGAACGTTATGTTCGTTGTTATGTTAGAAAGTAGAGAATTAAAAAAAAAAATTAATTTAAAGGAATAAATAGAAGTCGTGGTGATAAGTAGCCTGTAATAGTTGTCACAGTATGCAATTGTATGACCTGTGTCTCTTCCGCGGAATCTTTCAAAGAGTTTTCTTCAAATTGAAATGAGTGAATAATCCATCGGTTCAGCCACAGCAATGTTTCATAAAATTTCCTTTAGCGCGGAATCAACGTAAAATTTAAAACACAAAAAAAAACTTTTTGGACCCTTTGAATTGAGAGTTTCAACGAATATTTGTGTGAAATTCAGTCCAGTCCTTTGTTTTCCATTTATTGTTTCACTACAAATAATAAAAGACAACAGTCCCAAACAGCTGCATTTTATTTCTGTTGTTATGCACCAGGTACGTCTGTTAAATTAATTGTGACATTGCGACATGAAATGTTTCCATACAACAGTCATAGGTAGCTAAGATGAGCTTAATGGGTTGCTGAAAGCTTTATCAGCTGTCAGTTAAATTTACTCGGACAAAAAACTAGCCTCAATGCCACTAGTCAAAAATCATTCTTTTCATCATCAAATTTAACCAACTTTCGATGAACATTTCATAATTCGAGACTTTTCGCCTCGGATCAATAAATTTCACACAAAAATTGAAATTTTTAACTTTACGTCCCTATTGTTTGTGAGTGGATTTTGATCGGCTGTTTAATTGACTGAAGGAAGATGAAAAGAACACAAACAATCGACGAACCAATAGCGACAGACTGATAAATAATGTAGATAACACGCACAGAAACGGAAATTTATTGTCGTTTGACGGATGACATGAGAATATAACGAATCTAATAAATGCTATATCCGTATGACAATAATTTATTTATAATACGTAGAGTGTGGCGAATTTTTTCTTCGTTTTAAAGCGAACAACCAAATTTGTTATAAACATGCGTTCCTCCCTCTCTCTCTCTTTTCACAGGCTAATTTCGAATGTAAAACAGAGAAAAGGAGTGATACGGATGGAAAGAGGAAGTAGTGGAATGAGTGGGGTGCGAAATGAAAGTGATAGAAGTTTACGTTAAAAAGTTTGGAAATATTTTTAATGAAATAAATTTTTGCGAATGGTCGAAGGTTAATGTGATTTTTGAACACAAACAAAATATTTAAAAAAAAAGAAAAAATAATCCAAAAAACAAATCAAATGATTGAAATTCCTGATGATAAACCACTTCAGTCTTAAAATTAGCTACGAATATTTTTTGTTTTTAGTTTTGTTGTTTAATTTAACATTAGAGAGATAAAATAAATTTAAATTTTTTTTCGTTTTTATCTTTTTTTTTCGTATAAAAAAATTGTAAGTAATTCGAATGTTTTGTGTAATATTCACTAATAATTTTAAAATTAACTTTTCCATTTATGTACACAATTTGTTCTTTCATAGTTTTTCTATTAAAAAATAAAAAGTTTAAAGAAAACAAACAAAGAAATTCATCCAGTGCAGACAGATTTTCTATATCATTTATTACGTTATGTTTCGATAAAACTTTTCGGATGTTAATTTCATTTGTTAACTCTTTCTTCCTCCTATTTTTCCTTTACTAATTATTTGTACAAAAAAGAATATTTTTTTAAAATTATGAGTGCTGAATAAACGAGCGAAAACGTTTTGTTTTTTTTTCAACGAAACCAAACGATTGACCGATTGCACATGTTCTGCTGTTAGTTGTTTTTTATCTTCTTGAATTCATTCTTTTTAAATCGATAAAGATCATATACAGATCAGCAAGGAAATCGTTAGCTAGCATAAATTGACTTTGACATTTTCCGACTATATAGTTCGGTTGTCTGGTTATATAGTCGGAAATTGAAGTCACTTTCTCTTATTTTCAAAACTCAACTGGAATAGAGCATTCATTGTATGACATCGAGGGTCAACGGCTTCACAAGACATACTGTAAATAGATCATCTTTGGAACGACATTCACGGTGAGCAAACGTCAGCCACGGTAAAAGAAAATTTCATACAACAAGCGTATTGAACGAAAGATTTAACGAAACTAAAGTAAGGTTAATGGTAAAAGTACTGTAGCCGGTTGTAGATGATCTATTGTCACATTAGAGCACAGAGTATTAACAATACAGATCGTGTGCCTAATAATGGTAGTTTACATTGGATGCTGCAAAAGTAGTCCATTACAGGAGGGACCCATCTTGTGACAAAAGCAAGCTCAGAGGTGTGTTTTTGAGCAACAAGCTTCGGTAAATACCTTTTCGACTAGTTTCTAAATCTGAGCCGAGGGCAAGGTATGCGACTAGGCTTGTCGAAAAACCGTTACCGAAGCAAGTTGCTCAAAGACACACAAGTGAGTTTTCTTTTGTCATAAAATTGTTTCCGAATCAATGAATTATGTAGCAGCATCCAATGTAGTCTGATTTACTGCCTGCCACCTCAGAAAAGATTCATGAGAAACGAACGGATTTACGATCCACCAAATGTCATTTTCGCATGGGGCATCTTGCTATGTAATGTTCAACTTTCGCATGGGTCAGGCAGTAAAGCACTTTGCGCTGAGTTTCATAGTGTACAATGTTTTATGCAACGTATGTAAAGTGTATCGTCGATTTTGCACATTATGATAACTCTTTGTAGGCTTACCAATATTGTCATCTGACCTCCAGTTTAGTTATTTGAATTTGTGAATTCCTTCGAGGAATGCGTTTATCGATTGTAAGGTTATGAACAAGAAGAAACGAGACTGATAAAAAATAAATGAAAATTTTAGTTAACTGGTGGAACCTAGTGGAATGTTGTTTATGGGATCTTGTTAGACATAATTGCTGAAATGACTGAAATGAATACTTAAAGTGATGGCCGGCGAAATGAGAGGCACACACTTTCGTTGGAAAACTCTTGTTGTTGTTGTGTGCATAACGTTCCAGTGATACACAACACGCACATCAATCGGACTCAGTCTGATCGGATTTCATTTGTCTAGAAAATTCAAATTATTTTTCTTCTTCGGTTTGTTTATTCATCAAACTCGCTGTCATTTTCCCATTCACTTTTTAACACGTTACAGTTAGTTGATTTGCATTTTGCAATTGAAATTCGTCTCCTAATCACTAAAATTCAAGAGCAAAATTTCCCAAAGTTGTTCAACGATACCGTTGCCGAGGCGTTTATGAGAATAAGATAAACAAAATCGGATGCACGTCGTGGTGCTTTTTACTTCCCACAAATCGGTCACACGCCGACCATGCGTAACGTGAGAACTGAACAAAGTCGACGGAAGTTTTGTTCACTAAAATTGGTCAAAGTCAAGTGGCTTAGTGCCGAAGGATTAAATCGAAATTGTCACCGGTGTGCAGGCAATTTAATTTCGAGAGTCCATACAATTGGAAATATGTTTCCAGCTCAGCTTTCACGTGTGATTTCTTTGGTGGTCAATGGAATATTGTGACGAACGACCATCAATACGAGGCGCATGGAAAGTGTGGTCATTTGCTTGCCGTATTCTCATCAAAGCCTTTATTTCGATCGTCGACCATTGGGTGGGCATTACTCTTGGTGTGTTTTAATATTCTAGATGTCATTGTTGACAACGGAATTTTTGTTTATCTTCTTTTTCACCACATATTCCTGGTTAGTGTTACACCTTACACTACATGGCCAATATATAAAATTTCTATAGCACTCACAAATCATTGCATTTTAAAAAAGCTTAATTCAAAAATCATCAGTACCATTTTTATCGTTTCATGACCTTATACAATGCATTGTACAAACACACACAAAAATAAATGACGCACAGCACTAAGTCACTTTAAACTGGCGTCACTCCATATTTCTATCGGGTCGTCATAAATTAAATTACAAAAAAAAATTTCTTACGACAAACTAATATCTTACCGAACTAGAATCTTATATAAAAACATCACTTATTAAACATTCAACTTTGTTTGCTTTTACTTGCTTGTCAGGGACACACTTTGAATGTGCTAAATTGTCTTCTTCTTCTTCTTCTTTTGTACATCTACTATCCTCCCTCCTATCTGCTCAACGCAACCGAATTTGTCACCGATAGTCCCCTGTTCAAATATAAATCGCCTCCGATCCTTTATTCGACTGATGGCCACCGGTCACATACACTGTATTCGCCGGCGAATGAATACCTTCCGACCAATCCGAATTTGAATGTGGCGACGAACTGGACCAATGGCCGGGTGATTCGGGCGACGGTGTGGGATAGCTATCTAATGTTTGTACCAAATGTTGTGGCGTCACACCGCCCGAATGCTGGCTGGGTGGCGTTAAATATTGATAGAATTTCGGCGAATGGATGGAATTGTTCGACGACTGTGCCGTTGACGATGAGATGCCATTTGTGGAATTTTGCGGATGGTGTTGACCTGTGGGTAAAAGTTGGGTGTTTAGCGACCGATATTTTCAGAATTCTTTTTTTTGTCTTACCGGTTGTGTTACAAAAGTTGGGCATATCTAACGCTGAATTGAACTCGAATCCCATTTGTAATGAAGGCAATATTGCACTATTTGTACCACCGTGCTGCGATTGCTGTTGCTGTTGTTGAGACAGCGTGTAAAAGCTGGAAGAAAAATACGAAATGTCGCGTCGGTTAGAGTCGTTTGCTTGTGTGATTGAAGGGTTTTAAACGATTGGACTTACCAGTTCTTGTCGTCGATATGTTGAGGCGATTGCTGTTGTGACTGTTGCTGAAATTAAAAATTCAGAATTTAACATCCACAGAATTATGACAGTACCAGCACTGGTGTTGGGGCCTGACTGATGCAAAAATATTTACCGTTTGTTTCTGCTGCTGTTGTTGATTCTGCGGCACTGAGTTCATTTGTTGTGTCGAATTTGCAGGCACCATATGACTCTGTTGGCCGTGTTTTTGATGGGTCGCGTGTCGCATCGCCTGCATATGGGTCGGTGATGTGAGTCGCGATTTTGCTGGTGATGGAGACCCTGTACAAAAAACGAACAACAGGAAATATTAGAAAAATTACGCGCTGTGAACCAATGTGCGAGTGACTTACCAATATATCCTTGCGGAGACAGTGCAATGTTACTTTGGACTGAGTGTGGTGGAGATTGATTTGAGTATGGAGGACTCAAGCCCTGATCACCAATGTGCGTACCGGGAGTACTCCGTTGAGCACTCATGAGATCTTGGAATGGTGAACCCATTGTGTAACCGTAATTATCAAAGTTAATATTGTGCAGCGATTGAATCGAATGTGCGCTCTGACAAGTGGAAAAGAGAGGAAAATGGATGAATTGTTGATCGAAATTATCATCGATGAAATGCAATGTGTAACTTACCTTAATGCAATCTTCGTAGCTAGGAGGCTGTTTGGCTGGAACTATTTCGATATTATGATGGGCAGCCATTGCATTTGAGTACAGACTGGCCGTATCATATGGACTGGGAAGACTGGTTAGCGGTGATTCAACCGAGCTGAGAGCACCATCCGACAACTGAACGTCGGGCAATACTTGGCCATTTTTCTTTGAATTCTTTTTCGTACTGGCCTTGCGTCGCAGACTGCTGTCATTGTCTGGACTATTTGGATTATTATTTGCAGCGGCTTTCTGACGCTTCTTTTGCTTCTGTTTAGTCGCCGCAATAACTGTCGGATGAGTGATCAGTTGCGAATGACTTGGCGAAGTGATAATTGTGTTTGGAATCACAGTCACGACTTGTGGGTTGCGTGGAACATGTTCTTCGAGCAAGCGAACAATGTCATAATGTAAACGTTCGCTGGCTACGTTCTTCGGTAGCAGATCCATATGATCTGTAATTTCTCTATTTGCAAAGTTATCCAGTAGTGCTTTGCATGCCTCGGAGGAACCTTCACGAGCTGCAAGGAACAGTGGCGTCTCGTCTTTGTCATCTTGGGCATCACGATTGGCATGATGCATTAACAGTGTATTAACTGCATCAACATTATTTACGGCAGCCGCCCAATGCAATGCCGTTTTACCAGACGAATCAGCTGCATTTATGTCAGCATCGGCTGTGATTAAATCTTCTACCATGCCTTCTATTGCTAATCGAGTAGCTAAAATCAATGGTGTTGTACCATCAGCCATGCGGGCATTTAAATTAGTCGCTCGGTTTCTTAATAATATTTGGAATACACCCCTGGCATCAGCTGCAACGGCTGCATGCAGTGGCGTTCGGCCTGTATTGTCTTGCATATTCACATCAGCACCGGCATCGAGTAATCGTTTCGCTGCGTCTGCACGTGCAAATCTGGCAGCTAAATGCAAACAAGTCTCTCCAGTTTTCTCCATCGTTGCATTTAGGTCAGCACCTTGAGCCAATAATTCGGAAATCTTTTGGCCATTTAGATCATCCGTTGAATCGATATCTTCACTCGAATCAATGCCAGCTCCACGAATGGCAGCCTCCATTAATGGCGTTGTGCCTAAGAGTCCGCGAGCATCAACGCCATCATTGTGTGACGGCGGAGTCATAATAGACGGTGGAATACGAAGATCACCGCCCTCCATATGTTGTTGTGACCAGATTCTCGGTTCGGCCTCTTCATATTCGGTGACCGCTGTGTGATCACTTGAATATCCTTGATCACATATTCGTAAACGTTTCGGTTGAGGCATTTCCGATTCATCGTCTGACCATTGTTGTGAATGAGTCATATGGTTGGAATTCATATTTACGTCGTCCATGCAAGCCATTGAGTTGTTTTTGTTCAAATTGCGCATTTCCTGGCCATCGGGTCCTCGGCGCCGTGAATGCCTGCGCGGTCCAGTTGTATTGGTGAAAAATCCTTCCGGAAACCATGTCACACCATGAGCGCGTTTACGTTGTGCCGTTATCAGTACACCCAACAAGAAGCAAGACAAGAATACAATGACCGCTCCAAGTGCAACGTACTTTGTATTTGTCGGAGTTGTTTCTCCAGTATCTGTCTCAGCAACGCCACGTACTTGTAGAATGGGGAATGATTTGGACATCGTATGTTTTGAAGCGATTGCGCCTAAGAAACCTGCTGCATCCTGAGCTGATGAAAAGCATTCTGAGCCGGACATAACTGTGCACTTTCGATTGTCGATTTCCATGAACACTTGAACGCCAGATTGATCCACTCTATCCGAGTAAGCAATGTTGTGTTTACGACCGAATGCCGAATTTTGTAGACCAGTAAGCTCCGACTTCTTGTCCCAGTAGTAAATCATGTCTTTGCCTTGGTTGTCCTTCTTAATGCGCAGCGTTGTACGAAGTTGATGACCCATATCTCTCAAGAATGGAACTACATTTTCTCGGAACTGCATCATGTCCATGAGAACAATCACGGAAATTACACCTTCGGCTAGCTGAGGCTGTTGCGTCTCACAATCCAATCCATCCCAATTACATTCAGCATTATTGCAACCGTAGTCACAACGACCGTTAGCATAATGTTCCTGGCAATACGCATCGTATATCGGGTTGCATGGTAGCAATTTCTTCTGGCAATCTCGTCCGTCAAATAAGCACGGTTGATTGTTGCACTCCTCATTACAGACACCGTCGCCAAACACTTCCCAACAATTTATCGATGCTGTGCAGTTAATCCACGGATTGATGCCCAACGAACAATCTCCACCATCAAAGTTACAAGCGTACGTATTGCATTCCTCTTCGCACTTCCGATTGCCTTTCTTCTCAATGCAACCACGTTTGATGCACTGCTCCTTTTGATAATCCAAATCGATGGAATATATTGTGTCCACTGTATTTTTAATGCGATCAGGCCAACCGCGATATGTCGGATCATATGTATGACAAGTTTTGCCCGACCACTTTTCCGGACAGAAGCATTCAAAGTCACCCAACTTGTTTTCACACGCAGCTCCACGATAACATGGATTCGGTTGGCACTCATCAACGGTATCCAGTTCACAATTAACTCCGCCAGTGCCGAATGGACATTCGCATCGATAACCACCACCATCAGCAATTACACATTTACCATTTAAGCAGGGATTCGAGTCACAGTCTAGACCGGAAAATTCGCAATTCTTCCCGAAAAATCCATCTGAACATAAGCAATGATGACCGGATTGTCGAGTAGAACAGATGCCGCCGTTTTGACAGGGCGAAGTGGCACAGAAGTCTACCTTCACCTCACAGTGTCGTCCCATATGTCCCGGTTTACAGTTGCAATGGTAATCATTGACCAATTGTACACAGTCCAGAGTTCCGGGATTCGAGCAAGGATTCGACAGACATTCGTTGATATCACCCTCACACCTCGAGCCAACAAATCCTGGTGGACACATACATTCAAATGAGCCGACTCGGTCCAAACATGTTCCGTTGTTATGGCAAGCATCTGGCACACAATCATCTTGGTTGATATCGCAAATGATTCCCAATGTTCCAGGCGGGCAAGAGCACATAAAACTAGCCACTAAATCGTGACACGTTCCTCCATTTTGACACGGATTCGGCTTACAATCATCAATGTTCAACTCACAATTCTGGCCCTGGAAACCTTGCTTACAAATGCACTGATATGATCCGACTTTGTCCTTGCAATTGCCTCCGTTCTGGCACGGTGCCGATTCACATTCGTTTATTTCTTTCTGACAATACGATCCGGTGTATCCCTGTTCACAGTGGCAGCGATGAGAATTTCCAAAGTCTTCGCAAGTGCCGTTGCCACACAAATCTTTCGGACTGACGCCTTTGCGAATAGCTGCATCTTTGCACGAAACCATTTCAACGTCACACAATTTTCCAGTCCATCCACTTGCGCACAAGCATTGATAAACGTTTTCCCGTTGAACACAAGTGGCCCCATTTTCACATGGCCGTTGTGAACACCAATCCACATACTCCATGCATTGTTTGCCACTGTATCCGTACGAACAGTGGCAAGAATAGTCGTTGCCCTGATCGTGGCAGGTGGCCCCATTTCGGCAAGGCTGCGAGTCACATTTGTTTATCTTGTATTGGCAATTGAGACCGGTGAATCCGGGACGACATGAGCAATTGTAACTATTGATGCCGTCGATACATGTCCCTCCGTTCATACAAGAACTTTCCGTGCAATCCTCGTCGTTCGTTTGACAATTTATTCCAGAGAATCCAAGTGGACACGTACACGTGTATGAATTCACGTACTGGTTGCATGTGGCACTGTTTTGACACGGCATCGAAAGACATTCGTTTATGTCTACCTCGCAATGTTTCCCTTCGAATCCATCAACGCACAAGCACGTGTAGTCGCCGATCCCATCCAAACACGTGCCACCATTCTGACATGGAAAGGAGGCACAATCGTCCGTATTCACTGTACAGTCACGACCCTCATATCCCTTAGCACAAATGCACTGATAGAAACCTGGCACATTACGACAAGTGGCACCATTTCGGCATGGTGATGACAGGGCACATTCATTGATATCTTCGTTGCAATATCGGCCTGTGTAGCCCAGCGAACAAGTACACGAAAAGTCTAGATAATTCGAGCTCGGCGTACATTTAGCACCATTGGAACAGCGGTTCGGTTGACAAGGATCCATTTTCGATTCGCAATCACGGCCGGTAAACGGAACACGACAGACGCATTTGTAGCCATTAACTAAATCAATACACGATCCACCGTTACTGCATGGATTGTGTACGCAATCGTCAATGTTCGTTTCACAATTGATTCCAGTATAGCCGGGCATACATGTACAGGTGTACGAATTCAGTCCATCACGACAAAGCCCACCATGTTGACAAGGATTCGATCCGCATTCATCAATGTCGTGTTCACATCTCTTGCCGCCATATCCCGGTGGACAATTACAAATGAATTGATTAACACCATCTTCACACCGGCCACCGTTGATGCATGGATTCGACGCACATTCATCAACGTCGCTCAGGCAGCGCGCATCGTAATAACCGCGTGGACATTCACATTTGTAACCATTCACCAGGTCCATGCATACTCCGCCATTTGCGCACGGATCCGAAGCGCATTCGTTGATGTTTATTTCGCAGTGAATGCCAGTGAAGCCGGGAAGACATTGACACGTATACCGATTAATGCCATCAATGCATGTCGCCTCATTCCGGCACGGATTGCTGTGACATTCGTTTACATTCACTTCACAATTCTGGCCAGACGTTCCTGGTGAACACCGACATCGATAACCATCAATCAAATCTTCACAGTGGCCACCGAATTGACAAGGATTGGATTCACATTCATTGATTTGCGTTTGACACAAATATCCAGTGTAGCCAGGATTGCATTGGCAGGTGAAAGAATTGTCACCATCGATGCAAGTACCCCGATGACATGGTGACGATTGACAATCATTTATGTTGATCTCACATGATAGGCCTGCAACAATGGGCACATCCATATTTGAATTACAAGGTCTCTGGAAATTGCAAATAAATTCGTTACTCTTACCTGTGTAACCCGGTGGACATTCGCATGTGTATCCGGCTATGGAGTCATGACATATTCCATTATTTCGACACGGTTGCGACAGACAGTCATCTATGTTAATCTGACAACGAGATCCGGTGAATCCTATCGTACATGTGCATTTGAAGCCATTTATTAGGTCAAGGCAGGTGCCACCATTTAGGCAGGGATTCTGTTCGCACTCGTTGATATTGATTTCGCATTGGGTACCAGTGAATCCTGCATTGACAATAGACACGAGGATGTTTTAAAGTGTTACGTAATAGAGGAATAGAGTGGCTTGACTATAGCGACTGAAACTTAAAAAGGATCACAAACGCTTGGTTTGGAATAGTATAGTTGCAAGAGTAAAACGAAACCATGGCAAAAGTTAACCGATCCAAATCAGCCCAATTCCAATATAGTCAATGAGCGAAAGGTTGAATGAAACAGATCAGGGACACATCAATGATAAGGATGTCAATCTCCATAGTTACAGTAATAGGCGTTCTGATCTACTATACTGTTCATACTGTTAAACACTATATGACAGACGACAACTGTGCAAGGAACGCATCATTAGTTCTTGAGATACAGCTCGGAATTGATAGGACTTTTCTTAGAGCAAACTTCTAATCTCCCAGTGATCCACTTTCGAATGAATCTAACATGATCGAAGGAAGGAGATATTTTGGTTTAAAGTTTGTTAGTCACGAGACAAGGTCGCGGATCACTACATAATATTGAACTGAATTGAATTGAGTGGCTGGTCCGGCTGGCAGTCGTGCAGCTGTTCTAAGTTGTAACTAGTAATCTACTGTGATATATAATTGTTAACGTGCTGAGTGACCGCCTTTGTTTTGACGGTATAGAGACAGTGAATCTTCCAATCCAAGAAGACAACCACGTCACTACTCTGCAAACTAACTTGTGGAAAAAAGAATGAGCGCTGTCATGGATCTGTTGGCAGCTCCAACTCATCATGTGAAGTCTGGGTGCACAATTTCGGCCGTGTCAACGATTCAACATGTAAATCATGGCATCAGATTGATTGAAAGCATTTTTCAAATGTCGTCTGCGACACACTTATATAACACAATTCGGTTAAAAATGCATTTAGAGGTTTGTTTCATATAATAAAAGCGATTGACTTGATTAACCAAATACACCCAACCGTAATCAATCGACCAATACCTTCTCTACATTACATGTATGTACGTATTTCGATTGTTAGAAAGCCACATAAACACAGTGCACATGTTACAATAATGTATCGAATGGGCAAACAATTATAACAGAGCATACATAACGCAATTCGAATATTATACGGGAATCTAATTTCCATGAAGACTTAAATTGATTAAAGTCTAAAATCAAATGCAAATATTGTGTAGTGCTTTGCACATAATAATATGCTCGTGTACTCCATATAGTATGTACGCTAAAGGTTTAAAATGTAACAAGAGCGATAAAATTTAATGGACGCTATTAAAGAAAGAAAAAAAAAACGCCACACAGCACACAGTGTGTGAAAAAACTTGTGCATTCTCTTTAGACGTTGAAAAATGCCTATGCACTTCTAATTGATTTGTGTACGTTCGAATAATAACAGTAGCACATTTTCAAATATCACAATCCCCCGACGCCAAATTTTATATTTGAAAAAAATGCAAAACAAAAATTCTTACCCGGCATGCAAACGCATCGAAATGTTCCCGGATCATCCAAGCAGCTACCATCATTCTGACACGGATGACTTTCACACTCATTCACATTCGTTTCGCAACGTGGTCCAGTGAATCCCTGCGAACAGTTGCACGCAAACGAACCGGGCGTATTCACACAAATGCCATTATGTTCACACGGCGATCCCTGATTACACTCATCAATATCCTCCGAACAATCAATGCCCTTATAACCAGTAGCACAGGAGCACGCAAACGATCCATTGATCGGACTGGTATCACAAATGGCATCGGCGTGACACGGATTCGATGTGCATGCATCTTCCAAATGGCACAACAGTCCCGTTTTGCCCGGCGTACAACGGCAATAGAAACTGCCCACACCATCGATACAGGTGGCACCGTTGAAACAGGCCGCATCCACACAATCGTCAATATTCAGGCTACAATCGGATCCGTTCCAACCGTTGACGCATATGCAGGAATAGCTACCATGCGTATTGGTACAGGTTGCACCATTCTGGCACACGGCCGGTCGCATTGCACACTCATCAACATCATTTTCGCAAAATTCACCGGTATAACTCGGTGAACACTTGCAACGGTAGGCGTTCACGGCGTCGATACAGGTGCCACCGTTTTGGCACAGATTGCCCGGACAATCGTCGATGTTCTCTTCGCAATTAGTACCTTGGAATCCTGGAAAGGAAAAAATTATTTGGAAATTTAATATTTTGTTTTTTAATTAAGACGGAAAAAATATGAAATCGAAAAGAACGCAGGAAGTATAAAACATGTGACACTATCATCGTAACCGAAAACATCGTAACATAGGAATGTCTCGGAAAAAATTTTTTTTTTGTTGTCTTTCATATCCTTCTAGTAATTTCACACGTTTCAGTTATAGCTGAATCTGCATAACCTTTTCAATACACATGACTCAACGATAGTAACAAGTTTTTTGTTGTTGGGTGTCTTGCTTCTATATAACCATTTACGAAAGCAAAATTTTTGAGACTATTTCCGTTCGAACATTCTTTGGCAGAATATGGAAAAAATTCAAAAATTTAAGAGAAAAAAACCCAATGCCATTGATTGATTTCGTTGGCATGACAAATGAAAGGAACATTCGTAATTTTTGATTGACTCGTCGTCCTAAATACATTCATTCTGACTCATTTGGATGGTTTTTTCAATTGATATTTACACAATTCAATTTGATAATGTTGAACGAGGTGTTGTTGTTAGGCCCGTACGAAGTACGAGGGTCTTATGCTTTCACTCTTACATTTGTAACGAGTCGAAAGGGATTTAGTAAGAGCAAACCGTTTGTGGTTGCAATGGACACCAATCTCTCTTGATAGGACTTTTTTTTCCCCCGTTTTGTATACACAAACGCCAGTTAAAGTTCGAAGATGAGCAAAATCGGTCAATCCAGAGACAAGGCTGAGGGACTTTCAAAATTGCTGTAAGCAGTGTTGGAGAGCAGTTTATAGGTGCCGTCTACAGACACCTAGCCTAAAAATTGGATTGAGGAGATTTAAGTGAATTCAAAACAAGAAATTCTTTTGACATTTTAAACGTCACTTTGACAGATGGAAAAGACCGAATTTTGATACCAACTTCCTCGCATGCTGTACAATACTCGTACGGGCCGTACGGGCCACTTCATGTTTTTAGGAAGAGGTGCAATACCCATAGTTCTAAGCGAATGGGCGAAACACATTAAATGTTTCACAAAAGTCGAGTGAAAGTTCGCGGTTCGAGCAAAATTTTAATTCAATTTTTAGGATAACACGTCTCATACTGAGCTATTTAATCAATTTATCGATTTATTGTTTGAATGGCAAACATTTTTTTTCCTAAATGCAATTTACAAAAGTTACATACAATCGATGTCGAAGATATTATTATCGTATTGAGATCTATTGTGCTGTGTGGATTTTATCGACGAAAATTTTTTTCCAAACAAAATGAATTTCCATCGATAGACACACATACCAAACGAATAATTGACAATATCATGTGGGGTTTATCTATCGTTTATGTAATCCTTAAGCAATTATCTTCCGGACAATGTCTAATCTTGGATATCTTTCCATTAAACGGTTAAGAAATTTAAAAGAAAAGAAAACCAACAACATCGACACAACGTTTATATCTCGTCGGAACCTCATATTATCCATTCTCAAATCTTTGTTTCTTCCTGATAAATCGAAAAGAAATAAAATACAATACGCGTGGCGTACCCATGATGATGATGATACATCAAAGAATTTTTATATTTTATTCAAAAAGAACGGAACGAACATCAACAAATCTTAAATCAATGGATCGGGCCTTCTTAAGAGAAGAGCCTTTTATAACCCACCCGATACACCACACCAATATTATCGAGAAGATGTACAAAATGTTCGGAAAAATATTGTTGTAACTACGCGTTGAATAAAATATATCAAAAATGACAAAATAAAAAAATTGAAAAAAAGAAGAGAGAAAAAAACTCGAAAAGAATCGCATTTGTGGTTTGGTTTGAAAAATATAAAATTTCAACGAAAGTCTTCATGTGTGCATATTATGGTTTTTCAAGTCATATTCTTCGGGGCATAATACAAAATTGTAGAAGACAAGGCGCATGGAAAGCGATCGTTCCCACGGTTTTATATTTTATATATCTGCTGGTAGAGGAAGTCTGCCACGCCAAACCAGATTGTTGTTTGGCGAGCAAAAGAGAAGCATACTCATACAATCATAATATTATACACACACACAATCAAACCGATGTAAGAAAAAAACACGGTGGGCTTGAAAAATTTTTTAGTTGAAAGTGGATGTACCCAAAATGGTATTGCTGTTTATGTTAGAGGACTAGGCCCTGAAATCATTTCCCAATGATCTTTATCATCGACAAAATTTCTCAAAGTTACAGTCTTTAATCATATTGTTTCCTTAACGCTAGAGACCGAGCCACAGATGCCAAAATCAAGTGATTTGAGGCGAGATGCCGTATGCCTTCAAAATAGAGCAATTCTGTACAAGCTTTTGTTTAAAGTGCTCACAAAGGATGTCTTTGCAGACGTATTGAGCCTGATTTAAAAAAAGGTTTGCACGTCAAAAATATTACTGGTTGAAGTTGATGCAAAATGGCGTCATATTTCATTTGTGAAATTTAAGAAAAATGAAGTTTGATGTTCTGGATCTCTGTACTTTTGTATATTGCATACATTTTTGGCTTTTTCAGCAGATAATTGAT
>JANTFA010023341.1:11680-23525 GCA_026413405.1 Phytosciara flavipes | reverse complement strand
CTTCACCAACTGACTTCATTCCAACAACCTTTTAAATGAGACCAAAATCACGAAATTCAGATAAAATTTGCTCGACGTTACTTAACCTCAATCTAAGGTCTCTAGCTCACGATCCAGAAACAGTGGATGTCATTATATGGACAGTCCCCTAGATTGGTATTGCCAACGTGTATTATATTCAACAGATATCTTCAAAAACGCTAATAAAGAGGCCTAGCTCAGGCATGGGCCGTCAGAAAGAGCCCATTTTCGAACCTCACAATTTCACCTTTCAGCTAAAAAATTTTATTGAAATCGGGCGAAAATTTCTTTTATTGTTGATTCGGCATTTATAGACACCCTCAAATGCTATGTACCTTCCGTGATGCTCGTATTCCGATTGTTTCAAACGGCATATTAAACCTAATAGCCCAGCGTATACTTCGAACGGAGCCGAAAATTTATTTGAAATCATAAATTTTCCTGGTAATGTGTTCGAATGTGTCAGAATTACAATGAGTTTCTGTCGCATTTTCAGGACAAAAAAAACTTCTTTTTAACAACCAGTCTCGACATCAATTGGACAATTCTACAAATCAAACACATAAATTCAATTTCCGCTAGGATATTCCATTTAATGTACAATGTCCGTTACACATCGATAAAATCATACATCCCAGGCGTGCAGAATTGATTTAGGGTTATACTATGGATCAAAGTATGGAACAACATTAAAATCATTCGGATATCGAAACAGGACTTGTTAAATCGATGTCCTATAATATCTCCTTCATGACTTGTACATGTTTTGACTTCATAGACCGTATGGCCAGTAATATGACACATCCCATGAATAATATCAAATTCAATTGCATAGTCGATACCGACGCATCAGTCAGATTTGAATTGTAATTTCAGAGCGGATATGAAAGTTTGTTTTTTTTTCTCGTGAGCAACATTAAATTTGGCTTTATGTAGAAATTTCAGATATGGTATGCATGAAGTGTATGGATTATTTTATGGAAATAATTTTCTCTTTACGTGAATGCGGAAAAAAACAGATTCATCTGGCTTAATATCCGTTGGATTATACACGGGTTTAATTATTACCGATTTTCTGTTTTGGACAAACGGTACGGTGGGATTATATGCGAACTTTTCTACATGTTATGTTTATACAACCAAAGCACCTTTCCATCACCGAAGCAGCAAAGCTAACGTCGTCAACGGGGAGTCAAACTGCCAACGTTAATTTTCAATCCTTTTGCTTGGTGTTTTTCTACAACCAATCAACTTTAAAGTGCACCGTTCTAACAACTGTTTCGAAACAAATTAGAATACCACACCGTGTGCTGTAATCGATGTTAAGTTGTAGTGACGTTTCCCCAACAGGACATGGTTGTGAATTGCTCTGATCGTAGCTCGCAAGCAGCGACACAAACAAAATTTACGTCTACTTGACGTTTTGTTCGAAAGTTGCTAGGCTCAGCATATTCAGGACAATTCAAAATCGTTTCCGGTCAATATTTTTTGCCTGAAGCTGGAAAGAGTTGGTTATCCAAGCAATTTACAGTCGCAATTTCATAGCAAGTGAGAGACTTCTACTGCCTGTCCCATGCGAAAGTTAAACATAGCACTATGCTCCCTGTGAAAATGATCCATTGCATGGTGGAACATTTTCGGCTCATTTCTCATGAATTTTTATGTGAAATTAAACTTTCACATGTGACAAGCAGTAGACCGGATTATATTGGATGCTGCTACGGATATGCAAACTCTACGCTTGTCGAAAAGACAGTTACCGAAGCTTGTTGCTCAAAAGCTCACTTGGGAGTGTGCTTTTATCACAAGTTTTAACACCATTCAACATCATTTAACACCGCCTACTTAATAGAATAGACTCGTTTTACTTTACACCGTCCTTGCATCCTCTGGCTAATACGAGAATCTCATAGTTTATTACATCAAATTGGCGCATACGCTCCGATAAAATGTCTATGTCTAGACCTCTGCCTGCAACATTTGATGCCCATCATTCCCATATCCAATCCATGTGGTATGGGCTCAACTCACCACTAGTCTATTTCAGTTGTTCGATACACAAAACGTTGTTTCGTACCTCGTCAAGAACGTGATTCTTTCAGCTAGATAACTTAGGACTGGTGCTGAAAGAATCAAATTTTCCCATCTTTGGTACAAAAATCTCTAATTCAACCGATGTTTCAACCATTTCTTCTTAAGGCGACGGAAGTGTACTTCCAGACTATTTGCATTCTATTTGTATAGGGCACATTGAAAAAAGGCTCCACTCTGACATTAGTCACCGTACACCAAACCATTTTGCTCAAAATTATCTTGACAAACAAAAACTTTCGATGAAATACATTTTAGACTGCTCAGCTTAATCGAAGTTTGATTCAAGACACTCAATGTGTGTGTATAACCATTGTGGGAATTGATGCCAATGTTACAACAGTAAAGTTTCTGAGATTGCAATTGAATGAAACACAAATTCGAATTTAAATGAATGAGATTGAACGGTTTTCTTTCTGTTATTGTTGAACAGAACCAAAACAGTGATAAAATTGTACCAGCAACAACAACTAGTAAATTGGCTGAAATTTATTTAAATTCGTTCTTGTAATTGCATGCCAGCAACGAATCAATTTTATGAAACACTCAGCAGCACTGTGATTTATTAGCTACAATTTCGTTGACAAATTTTATCAACTCGCTGTTGAAATGCCAATGAACTTTTTTTTGTTTCATTTTTTTTTATATTCGGACAATTTTATTGAACGAATCGATAACAAACAATGAACCCATTGAAGCAAATATTTTCGCCATGTTTCAAAAATTATATTTGCAATTTAGTTCAAGCAAGCACACTCTATACGCAAAATGAGTGTTCTGAATTCATATTAACATTGTTGTAATATCTCGAATGTACACAATAGACACATTCCGATACAATCATCACAAGCACCACATATGTTTCAGATTTTGATGTTTGCATTAATGAATGGAACACAATAAGGACGTCCGATGGATACATACATCTAGATCTGAACTGTATATTGGTTATGATAAATCTTGATGTATAACATTGTTCCATATCGGTTAGACATTACGACGCTAATGTGTCATTATCAGATGTGTATAGAGCCGATGATGTATGACCGTTTGAAAGATAACGTTCTTGAGTCGGAATTCACAGTCGTCCGTTATGGTGTCCGTTTACATGACAGAGGGCTCGTGCAATAATGACGTACACACGTTTTTCGAGATTTTTGAACCCCCCCTCCACATATTTTCTATACCTACAACATGGCTTGCCTCGTTTTCTCGAACCTCTCCTCACCGCTCTTATGTGGACGTCATTATTGCATAAGCCCAGATGTGTTTAAACGAAAGAACGGAGGCGTGGCCTAAGTAAACGGAGACCAAAACGGACGACTGTGAGTTCAACTTTATAGGCTAAGATGAATCACCTTCTATACACATGCCATACAAAGACTCTGGGAACTATACCCCAGCTCTATAATGTTGAGTTGATGTGTGAGTTGATGGCCTAGTACGACTTTGTTTGGTGTGCTGTGAAAATGGAGTTTAAATTATGAACAGAAGGAGATGTGGGTATGATTATAGTGCTTAATCATGTCTTGTTATGTTAATACACAATTGATGTCGAGAAACAACATAATTGTTGAGGTGATGATTATTTAGAAATGGAAATAGTATAGTTCCCTGCCTAGATTAGAGATCCAGTCACCAAAGCATCATGGAAACCGTTTCAGCAAAGTTTTGCAATTTGACCGGGATATTAAGTGTTAAAAATCTTGCTATGCCAAAGTAGAAGCAACACCAAAGGCACTAGATCTAAGCACTTTCCAATTTGAAACCAGCGTGCTTCGTGGGAGCCTCAATCTGCCACCAGATATGCAATCCCGGAACAAAGATTTGGTTGTGCCAGCGTGGTCTAGTCGAGGGAGTTTCCACTTCAAAAGAATCTCAAACATTCCCAAAAGTGGTTTATGTGGTTCACCCTCGGTTCTAGTATCAAACAGCAATATTTGTCAACTTGAAACCAGTCTGCTTCCTTGAGATATAAACGAACGTTTCTTCAAGGAAACCTAAGGGCCTGGTGTTAATTTTAGATATAGTGTTAAATCAAACGTTAAGGGGTCATTCACAAATTACGCACGCTTCACATGGGGGAGGACGAGGTTCCTGCCAAAAGCGTACGCTTCATACTTCATACATTTTCAAAATGGTTTCCATACATTTTGGCGTACACTAGATCCACTTTCCCCGAATCAGATATTTAACATTACACTGCCAGATGACAGCCAAATGACAATCTCTTGAAAGTGTTGTCAATCAAAGGGTGCGGTTTTGTCTCTACTTTGGCTTCGTTTTTTAATATCATGTGAGACGAAGAACTGAACATGATATTCAATCAAACAAATTCAAATTTTTGAATCCCACCATTTTCCATAGATTGCAATCCGTTTTTGACATAGTTGGTTTGTTGTAAGTTAATAAAATCGAGTTGTCGACGATAATTCAATTTCCTCCTTCCTACCTCAAAGTGAAATAGAAAAACGACAAAACGGTATACCATAATTTACTTAGTCAAATTTAGCGAGTTCAAGTGGTCGTGGAAAAACGGTGCAACATTCTCATCTCATTAGGTGACATCTGAAATATTCAAATCGAAATTCTGTCGGAATGCAAAACACTGGTGCTAATATCAAATGAGTGTTAAGGAGCTTTCCCTAGTCCAATGAATATTCATTAGAAGATGTATCTTATTAAATATGAAGTCGAGGTGATGGCGAAAAGTTCCATCAAAAGCTTATTTATTATTTATGGCACGAAGGAGCTTTTCCACTTAATATAAATAGCTCACTTATTATCGCACATGGTTATTGTGTGAATTTTAGAAGTGGAAAGTTATTCTATTATTTGTAGGAGAGAGCAGCAAGAAAATTGTTCAAATATTCCATCGGTAAATGTACCAAGGATAGCAGGTGGCTTGCGAAGAAATTTTCAGACCCGCACGGAATCACGTCGTAACACGTCGAATTCGAATCCCTGGAAAACCTTTACCCCTAGATGCCAAATCAGCAATGAAAAAGACGAAGCCTTTTTGTTTTTACAAATCCCAGTGAAAGTTCGAATATGCGGAAAATCGGTCGAGCTGATCCAGAAATATGGTCGAGGTTTCTCGCATATTTACCTGGGGTTTTGCTCAGATATTGAAAGGTATTGATTACATCAATGCGCGAGATTTTTTTTTGTTAAAATCGGATTATGGGTTTCGAAGTTAGTGCTCATAGAGTCAACTTGAGTCGAGCTACCCTGCCGTACAGTGGAGATAGAGTTTTTCTCGAGTACATTTCCCAAAATATCGGCATACATTTAGGCGTGCCAGGAGGCGTGCATACATTTAGGCGGAGGTTCTGAAATTCGAATTTTTGAGCGTACGCAATTTGTGAACGGTCCCGAAAACAATGACTTATTTCTTGTTACAAAGACCGGAGCATAAAAAACCCTGTTTTGAATGTAAAAGAATGCAGACAAGTTGTGAAAGAAACGAATCCATCAACTCATTCTCATATCCAGATGAATTGGTCAAAATTTGACATCATTATTATCCAATTCAATCTAAATATCTGAAAACATGCACACACAAGGACTTATGCAATCATTATGCGCAAACAATGCCACCGACTTGTATGGTAATCTGCGAATTTCATTTTCCACTCAATCTTCAGATAACAATATTTTGATCTTAATTGCTTGGCATCTTCATGCACATCCGATTATGTGTGTTAACAAGGTCAACATTCAAGATAAGACACTTATCAAAATGTTTATAATCTTGCTGTGCTGTGCATGTACAAATATTTGCGTTGTGCATACAAATTGTATTCCATCTATTCACAACTATTCCATGTACGTATACATTCATATAACAGAGATACTTGTCCTAGTCCGAGCCATCCATTTTATAATCCACTCTGGCAGCATATACAAACGGAATGAGTTAAATTGGAATGTTTGATACATACATATGTACAGGCATCATGTACACACGTTATACATGGTACAATATTCATTCATAGTAATCTACTGTGAAACAGGCATACATTTTAGATAGACATACATGCACATCTAATATGCATACTTAATGATATTTTCCCTTTGATTCTATGTGGCACATATTTAGTGGCGAAGGGAGTCTCCGGCTAACAGAACGTAACAGGAGTTAATTTCAACAAAATAACACTACAATTGGGTGTTACAACTGTGTTGTAAAATGTCCGCTGATGTTTGTATAATATGAACATTGAACACACCCGCGGCCACACGTAACGTAAAAGTGTGACGATATTTTTCACATTTTTGTTGAATATAGAAGCGGCGTCATGTGGAAACGTAAGGCGGACTCGTACGAGAAGTGTTCGACGTATAAACTGGTTGTCCAAAAAAGGCATAAAGTAATACATCCAGGTAAGAGGTCCAGGTAGCTCAATCGGTAGAGCGTCGGACTCACAAGCCTATGGTTCACGGGTTCGACTCCCGGCAGAGACATTTACCATACGGTTTTTCCTAATCAACCGCAAGGTTTCAAAATATTAGAAATAATACAAAAAGTGATATCTCATGGATGTTCGCCTTTGACAGAAAAATTGACAATTGACAATGAGTAACTCCATCTATCGGGAACAACAAAAATTAGTACATTCGAAATAAGCGGGAACATTTGAATATCACCAGCTGTACAATGGGCCCAACGGTGGCCTCCGTACGAATCTCACTTCGGTAAGATGGCTGGAGTTAATAAAAAAAATACATCTTCAAAAATGCTCTGCTTCAGATGTGGTCGAAAAAAAAACAAAAATCCAAAATGTTGGCTGGCGGCCATTTTCTTAGGTCCCCGAAAACAGTTCTACCGCTTTACGGCATCACTACCTTTCAGACCAAAGCAAAAGTTTACGAAAATCAAATGGAATTTACTCGAAATATAGGCGAAAACACTAAAATGTAAAATGGCGGCCGGCGTCCATATTCTCAAGGCCAGGTTAAATCTTATAGCTCACTGCTAACACACCACCGCTTTACGTTCGTCATTACCTTTACAACAAATCAAAAGTCATGAAATTCGGATGATCTTTACTCGAGATATTGACATAAAAACCCTACATTCGCTGTACGGCCGAATAGCTCGACTTAAGCTCTTTCTATGGGCTCTGAATTCCGAGCCCGTGATTCAATTTTTTCCTGGATCGGTGTTGTCAATGCCTTCATTTGCACCTTATATCAACGTTGTACAAGCAATACTGCCGGTTATGCGAGAAACCTCAAGTAGACCTCGAAAATAGCATTAACTCGACCATATCTATGGATAAGCTCAACCGATTACGCTCATTTTCGAGCTTAGTCTGGCTTTTTTGAATACAAATCGAGGAAAAAAAGTCCGATTCGGATTGCTTTCGTTTTACTCAAGTTATCTTCTTCAAGGACAGACATTTTTGTATTTCTGATTTGTCATTGATTTCAGTTTACCCTCAGAGAATCAAATTCGACGTGCTGCAAACGTATGAGTGAAAGCATAAGACCCTCGTACATCGTACGGGTCTGAAAATATTTTTAAAGCTTTCGCGGAAAAGGATACACACTATTGTTGAATGGAGCGCATCGTTATTGTTATTTGTATCATATAAAATGTAAATTTCATTTTTTTGCATTTGGTTGTGTTTCAGTAGGGGGATTATGTTGTTGTTGTTATATAACAATTGCGAATGAAATGTATTTGTGTTTTTAACATTGAAACATAAACCCAGATAAACGTAAAAAATCGGAAAAATAATTGAAAACAAACTTTGGTCGTTTTGTGGTTCGATTAGATATATGCTTATGATGGTGGCACGCAGTTTTATTCTGAATTCAGCACAATATGAGAAATGGTTGGCTTTTCAAAGAAACGTAAAGCTCGGATATCGCCTCTGGTTCGAGCGATGCTTATTATGCTTATCACGCTTGAGGCTTATCATTCTTTATGCTTTCCACTCTCTATGCTTATGACTGATTTCACTGTCGATAATTTTAGGTGCAATTTCTTTGTATGCGATGGGGTTTTTTTTGGATTTCTTAAATTCAGTGTAGGACATTTCGAGAAATTTCTCACTATTGTCACCCTCGCATCAGGACTTATCATGTTATTCAAACAGTTCTACATGCCACTGTCTTGTAAAAGGACGTGTGATGGAACAACTGAAGAATGCCGCTACCACACAAATGTCCTGAGGCCAAAACAGGTATCTCCGATTCGATGGCTTTGACCATTTTCAACCACTTGACATGGCAATCCGGAGGGGAAGCGATGAGAAAGGAACTCTGTTGGTTCAATGTGTGCTCAGTCTTGTGGATTCTGTGGATCCTTTGATGAATTTGTGCGTCTATTCAACCTCGAAGATAACAGGTAAAAAATCCTTGTTGAAACTCAAACTCCTTCATTATGTCAATTTGAAGTCAACTTATCGTAAACTTTTTTTTTGGTTTGAAAAGTCGTGATGACAGTAAAGCGGTAACATGGTCTTCGATGACGTAAGAAAATGGCCGCCAGCCGCCATTTTGGATTTTTGTTTTTGGCTATATTTCAAGTAAATTTCACTTGATTTTGATAAGTTTCTTTCATTGTTCAATTTTCAAGTTAGACTGCAAGCAAGTTTTGACAAGGGTCGACTTTAAATGGAATGATTCGAAGATGCAATGTTGCAGAGCAGTTTAAAGATGTGTGCCGTATATAAACACCTACATACATTGCTTCGCACTACTCTTACGGGTCCTCCTTATGTTCCGTTATATAACTACTGTATTCACGCTCAAACACACTTTTAAAATGTTGTCATAGACAAGTTAGACACATACGAACTGCATACATACCACGAAAAGCACATTTCGAAAACAGACAATAGTGATTTGCATGAAATGTTAATTTAACTTGGGAATGCATCACATGCGCTTTTGTTGTTTATGAGTCTTTATTGCACCAATTGATTAACAACCAAAAAAAATCTAATGAAAACAAAAGAACCATCAACCTCACACCAAAAGTTGGGAAACTGTTTTCGGAACGGAATATGTGTTGAGCATTGAACGAACATGACGAGTTTTGTGGAAGAAAAATTGAGAGTGGCAAAAAAACCGGGTACGACGAAACAAAAATAAATTAACTTTCCATGTGTGGCATGCTCTTACAAAACTTTACTTCATTGAATGTTGTTCTGTTCTGTTTCTCATCTACACACAAAAATTTACGGAAAAGTGTATTCAATTTAAATGGGGGGTATGGTGTGTAGATAAACCACACTGTCTAGCCTGGGAGCTATTTGATTTTAATTTTTAAGCAGCCCCATTTTTCGAACGAAAAGTTAAACATTATATTTCTGGCTGTGGAGTTTTTATTCCCATATGACATTTGTATAGCCTGTCCGAAATAAATTTTTGTTGGCAACGACTCTGAGCGGCAGTTTTTCCAAAGTTTAATTAAAAAGACATGTTTTCAGGATGTAATAGTTCGGGGATATGCTCTTAGTAGCTCGCTTTATTATGCAATGTATTCAGTTAGGGGTCGACCATAGAGGACGTCAGCATTTTCACGAGATTTTTGGTACACTCCTTGTCACAATGTGTCCGTTTTCTAAACCTCCCCTCACACTCTCCCTTCCACTTTTAACCAAAACTTAAATTAAGACATTTGACTTTATAGCTACTCATCGAGAGCGATAGGCTAAGAAGTGGAGAGCGCTAGCTGTAGCCTCCCTGTTTCTGCTCTCTTAGGGTTCGTACATAAATGATGTGACACTTTTTCAGTGATGTCATCAGATTAAAATTACTAATGACTCGACAAGTATGTACTTATAGTCAATCGTGTGTCCTACCTTCCAAACACACCCTCGAAAGGGGGATAGGAAACACCAAAAAGTACATACATGTCGAGTTATTGGTGATTTTAATGTGACAATAGCACTGAAAAAGCGTGACGTCCTTTTTGGACGGCCCCTATTATGTTTCATTGTAACTTAATGTTTGAGTCATTAGAACATCTACAGCTAGTGGTGTGGGAGGATCTTCTCAAACTATCAAATTTTCATTTTCTGAATGTAAATTTAACGACACCGATGTTGCTGTTTTGTCAACTCTACTAAACAATAGTTTTGTTTCCTCGTATACCAGACCAACAAAGTCAAACCATTCAAAATGAGAAACTGCTGCATATACAACCAAAACTTTCGTTCTAGAATGTTTACATTGAGTTTCTAACCAACACCAAAACCGAAATGTTAAAGTCCTGAAAAATGAAATTGTACACGCTTGGCTTTCCCTTGTTAAAAACCATTCCGACGATATTGTACTGGTGCCACAACCAATTACCCTTTATCTGTTCGGCACATTATACATAAGCCCAAAAATCTACAAAACTTGCTAACTTTAGCTAAATTTATTAGCAAAAACATTATTTTAGTCGAGTCAGCGACAGTAAAACTCAATTTAATGAAAACCATTCTGTTGCTTATGTTAGAATACGTAATTTTATAACACTCTAGACTGTTAATAATCTTTCGGATGATGCTTCCCAGTGTATGTTGGTTCGTCCATTATGTAACATTTTTCGTCTGCTAAATTGATATATGAGGAAATGTAGAAAAGAAATCCATTCCGTCTACAAAAATAGCAAAAAACGAAAGGTATGCCGTTGATGTCTCAATGTTGTATGTTGGGGATCTCCACATTGGATTTCATTTCATAGACTCAATGTGGACTAAACATTCAGTGAAAATGTGTAATTTCACTCGTGTCCCTTGTGAATTCTTATTTGCTACTGTGTGTGGTACATATCTGTCCCTACAGCGGTTTAGTTGTATAATATGTAAAACGAACGAATAAATTTCCTCTTTTTCCAAGAATTTCTGATGATAAAAAAAAGTCAATTGAAAAACATGATTCCCTCGACGATTGTCACACTAAGTAGTGTCATTTAACAATTTTTAATTAACTTTTTATCTTACTAGTTTATTGTAGTAGTAAGAGATCAACAAATTGGATCCTGTGCTGTAAAAGGATTTATTTGTGTCGCAAATGCTACATTAATTGCCATAATTTTGTTTGGCTTTTTCATTGTTCCGTCTATATTCTAGCCGCTGGCTGTCGACAAATTTAGCTTCATGACGTCCGGTTATGTAAGTTGGATACAGCGGAAGTAACTCATTACATGAAGGGATCAATTTTATTGAAAACTGTTATTTTGATAAGTGTAAAGTTTGCATAAGCGAGCCGAAGGTGAGGTATGCAACTAGACGCTTCAATATAACAGTTTCCGAAGCCAGTTCGAAAGCAAGCTCACCTGGGTATGCCAGGACACTTTGGAATATTTTGGATCGAAAAAACCGATGAGCTAGCCAGAATTGGGAGTAGTACTGAATTCGTTGAAGCCGAACCAGTTGTCGGAACGTTTGCAGGTTTAATTAGGGCGCTGGTAAAGTCGGAAACGGGGGAAAACCATCAGAATATATGGGAAGCGTTGACTAGCTGAAGGCAATTGAAGCAAATTCTATGAGGATGTAGTAGAAAAAACATCAGATTCCTTCTGATTCTGGGTCTGGTCAAGCTTCGCACTCTCATTGGTGTTCTCACAGAGCATACAAGTCTGAACAATCACCTCAACAAGATGGGAATCGTTATAGACTCTGTAGTGGATGTGGTTTGGACCCATAGACAGATGTTTGCACGTGTCCGACGCTAATGAACCTCAGGACGAAGCAATTAGGGAACTTCTCAGTGACTCCCGAAGTTT
>JANTFA010023341.1:0-11580 GCA_026413405.1 Phytosciara flavipes | reverse complement strand
AGATGTTTGCACGTGTCCGACGCTAATGAACCTCAGGACGAAGCAATTAGGGAACTTCTCAGTGACTCCCGAAGTTTATTGAAGTTTATTTTGTTTTCAATAAAACCAAACCCAGTTGCTTAAATACTTATGCGTGAGTTCACGAGTACAAAATTGATCCCACGTGTTCAGTGTTCACGTAAATACGGTCGGTGTAGCCCGCTGCTAGTGCCTTAAAATAATTTTGAATTTGCAATATGTGCAACATAACGAAACAGAATTTCAAAACCACCCGATCGGCGCTTCCACCTTTTCCATTCTTACACACACTCCTCCAGGCAACCTGCACCTGTTAAAAACCAATAATTCAACAAAATGATTGACAAAAATGATTCACATGTCAAAAATGTAATGAATTCTTTCCGTGGGGGGGTAAACATACATGCAATGACCATTTTCCGGATGGGAGAGCCAATAAAATATCCAATTACTAAAACATTTACAGACTCACTGGCGTAATTGGTGTCACACATCAGGCGGAATTGACACGGAATTGCCATGTAAAAAGGTAATTGTCAAGAACAAATACCTTGAAGAAAGACGGATGTGACACAATTTTGTCTAGTGAGGAACCCCTCGCTAACAGATAACATTTACAGATAAATCCATTTCGATAAAGTTATTGTATCCTCGGGGTTCCTTTTTTTGTCAATTTCATTAACTGAATGGAATGTATATGAAAACATCAAACATCGTCATGACGACAAATTAAGATAAAATCGAAGTTGAAACTCTGAGCCCTAGGTTAATCCCACTATTATATTGAAAATCACCCAATTTAAACACATACCGCGTTCACCCCCCGTATATTATATGAATTAATAACCGTTCCCCCCCATTACTAATAATGCCTAACAGTCTATGGAAAAAATGAAAATATCGAAAATGTATTATAGCCAAACGATAAGAGAATCCAATCAAATTAAAGTACACACATTTTGCAAAGCAATAAAGTTTTATATTAAATTTGCCGAAAAACTCGCACTCTACAAATAACATTTGTGAGGTAGGTAAACTGACGAATGGCAAAGGCATTTGTTTGGGGGCTGAAATTTATTCTAATAAAATAAATAAAAATGTGTGTTCTATATCATCACAAACACATGACTTCCAACAGCCGTATCAGATGGATGTTGCGTATCCCAACACTGAGTGTTTCCTTTACAACATATTGAGCCAGTGAAAAATAGAATAAAAAGAAAGCATCCGTTATAATACACCCAGGCCATGATAATGTAAATGCATGCCGGGCATTGAATATATGTTTGGGCTTTCAAGTGTTTGCAGGCATAAGCATAAAAGAGGACCCGTACGAGTAGCGTACGAAATTTAGCCAGTTGTTCATAAAAGAAATACATCTTAAAATTACTCTTACATCCCATGTTGAAATTGCTTAAAATTGCGAGAGTCCCGTACGAAGTCTAATTTGAAGTTAAACTCTGGAAATAATCCACCAGAATCAGGCGAAATTGACTCTAGATATAGGCAAAAAATCGAGGAGCTACACAATTTTTTGGACTAAACGGACTGAATCACATGAGACTAAAGCTAAATCACATGGGTTAAATCACATTGGGACTAAATCACATTGAGACTAAACCACATTGGGACTAAATCACATTGGGACAAAATGGCACTTTCCACCCTCTTGGGATGCCTAGCTTGAATTTTCTTTATCTATTTGACATAAAACCATGGTTTGGACCCGGTTGGACCAACTTAGACTTATCCATCGAGTCACATTAACAAATCTACCACTTCACGGTTTTTATTAACTTTCAAACAAAAAAGAGTTTACGAAAATTGGATGAAATTCACTCTACATAAGGGCAAAACACATTAAATCCAAGATGGAGGCTGGCGGCCGCACTCTTAGGTCACTGTAACACACCATTGCTTTACGGTCGTCATTATCTTTAAAAAAGAATAAAATTCATAAAAATCAAGTGACATTTACTCGAGATATTGACAAAAAGAACTCCACTTTCACTGTACGGCCGGATAGCTCGACTTAGGCTCTTTCCATGGGCTCTAAATTTCGATCCCTTGATCCGATTTTGACAAAATTTCCTGGATTGATGTAGTGAATGCCTTTCATTCGCATGAACTTCGCATCTATGAACTTTATACTGCCGGTAATTATGCGAGAAACCTCAACTAGACCTCAAAAATAGCACTAATTCAGAGAGATGGACAGATATTCTTTTTATTGCTGATTTGGCAGTAGAGGTGACCACAGAAGGTTTGCCCTAACTCAGGGACTCAAATTCGACGTGTTGCAAACGTAAGAGTGAAAGCCAAAGCATGAGACCCTCGTACTTCGCATGGGTCTGAAAATGTTCCGTATACATCAGGAATTGTTGGTTTAATGAAAAAAGAAAATATTGGAATTGGCCTTCGGACCGGATAATAATTATCTTCTCAACTTTGTAATAATGTTTTTATTTATCTATGGCACACGGGAACGCAATATGTTTGAAGCTTCTGACGAGAGTAGTAAGACATACAATGTGAGAAAGACACACTTTCGCGTACAGTTAACATTCAATTTATAATGCAAGGCTCAACTATACCACCCACCGGAATTTCAGCATAATTGGATTGCATCTAAATGTGAAACGTGAAATTCCATCTTTGACGCTACACACAGTCGTGAAGGTAAAACAAATTTTGGCAAGAAAAAAAAACGTATTTTGGGGGAGAACCCACACACTATAATCCGTGCACTCGTTCAAGCATGGAAAACAGAAAATCCTTCGATTCGTTCTACACGGGCTCCGTGTTTTAGATTCAATGTATTAAAAGAGGAATATTGTATTTGTAGATAAAAATTGCGAAGGGTGCCGAGGAGTGAGCATTGTTATTTTCTAAGGATATATAAAATGTGTTCAGATGAATGGGTCGAATATTTCATTATTACTTCGGTATACAACACGGTGTACATACGAAATGTGTATACACTTTGTTATGGCTAAAGGATAAGGTGTATAATAAGAGGGGTGTTTTGTACACATTACGGAAAACATTTATTTGCTTTTTGTGTGTACAATATTTTGGGTAAGTAGAAGGCAAAGGAACTTCTGATGTGATAGGAGAGTCGTACACACATAAAGATAGAAAATTATTATATTTGCAATTACGGTATTAATGTGAAAGAATGACAAATATCCTTATTAAACTTGCATTAGTAGGAGAGGGGTTCTACAATGTGACAAATGTTACGATTTCTTTGAAGGTGGTGTAGAACGCCTCAAAAATAATTAATTTCCCGTTGAATGGTTCAAATTGTTTCAGACTTATGATCATTTAGGATAAGAAGCCGTCTCTTTAACCTTTCTGAGTTCGGTTTGGACCACAGGACCACGATCAACTGAACATTGAAGAGTGTCGATGTAACCTCTTACACCAGAATAGGGCGAAGATTGGCCGAAGAGTTTGATTTTGTGCTCTTGCCTAGGAATTAGTTTTTCACTTTTCTTCTCTAATTCTCAAAGTGAAGTGTGACAACTCAATAGTGTAGTGGTTAACTCATCTGCTTTTCACTAAACTATTTAAGTTGCCAGTGCGAGAGTTCGATTCCCAACTTTGGCCGAAAAAAAACCGATTGTCAGACTTGCATACAAAACACAGCTGTTTGAATTGATACGAGTCGGTAGTAGTTGGTGGAAAAAGATTTCATACGACTTGCTGGCAAGGATATGGTTGGGAGACGCTGACATTCTACTCCTAACTAGTTTTGCTCCTATGTAAATAGATGGCACCAACATCGATGTGACTTATGTTTGTTGCAACAACTGTTCATTGTCGTGAATGTGTGCGGTCAAACTTTCACTTTTGTAGTCTGTGAAATATCTTTTTCAGAAAATAAACTGTCATTTTCTTGTCAGATATTTTCAATGAACTGAAGCAATTTGGAAAATAAGACTCGGGCTGAATTGTTTTAGCGAATAGCAATGTACATTGTGCATGATACAATAGCAGTGCTGTGGTCATTTGTCATCGACGAGCCGAGGTAAATCAATTAAATGTGCTCTGAACGATACTGAATGATACTTTGTCTAGTTGTCGTCACACACGACGGTAATGTCATTGGGCCTATGTTGCCCGACGGTGTGCTTCCCAATTCTGTTTGTGGTCCAGAAGTATTAGCCTTTGGCATGGCTTGTTAGTCCTTAGCTAAAGCGAGTCTACTCCAATGAGCGAAGGACTTTGGGCCACATATTGGAGATGGCTTATTTTTGACTTCGTTCGAAACCGCAGTTAACCTTTCTGAAACATTTAGTCATCTGTTATCGACGGCAATGGCTAAAATAAACGGTGAGCTCTGATCAGTATTCTTTTATACAGCAAAATTTCTGTTTAAACAAATGAAGTAAAAGATTTTCGTTTACCAAACACCAGACAATTCTTTAAACAAAAGAAGTAATAGATCTAATCGTTACATGGTGATACGTTTGCGATTTCTTAGTAGCGAAACAGTAATGTTCGGCTGTGGGTATAAGAGAGAGTGAAGGAGTTTATTATCATGCGTGTAACATTTTCTAAACAAAATGTGTTAATGAATTTCGTTACATTTAGGATAACGCTAAAACCATTAAAATAACAAAATCTTCGATGTTTGATTTGCTTGTAAGCAAATTTAATGCCAGTCATGTTATTTACGTAAAACACCCCCTTTAACATCGACATTCCATAGGATCTACACACATAATGAATTGAAACTTGACGTTCACACACTTCTAAGGTTTCAAAATAAAGTTTGAACGGAACAAGTGTTTAATGCACACACACACTCAAAATTCAATCAAATAAACAGAAATCCATTAATTTTACAAAATGTTATCCAGCCAAAAGCATAATAAGAGAACATAAGGTGGGGACCCGTGCGAGCAATGTACGAAATACACGAGTTGTCCATAAAATACCTAAAATCTTGGAAGTAACCAGCAGCACTACATCTTCAAATCATTCCATTTAAACTCATCTCTAACTCGTTAAAATTGCATATGGGTTGTACACAAGTGACGTCAAATTTTTTCAGCGCTTTCAGCAGATTAGAATCAATTATAACTCGGCAAAGAAGAGCTATTTCGAGTCAGTAGTATGTCCTACCCCCTCATTTAGAGACACAGAAAAAAAATTCAGAATTTTCGAGCACTGAGAAAACGTGACGCCATTTGTGTACAGTATTACGAAGTCTGAATTTAAAAATTTAACTCAGAAAGAACCACTACCGAAAGAACCAGGATGGCAACAGAAAATTCATAAAATTTGGCAGAACACTAAGTTGACTGTACTGCTGAGTAGCTCAACTCAAGCTCTTTCCATGGGTTAGAGTCCATGATCAACTGATCCGATTTTGAATAACCTTTTTCCCTTGTTGGTACATACAGCTTTCATTTTATCAGAGCTTTAAACTGCTTTCCGCAGATATATGAAAAAATCATTGAGAAATTCCCCAAAAAAGCTCAGCCTATCTGGAAAAATCTCTGGGTTCGGTCGACCGATTTTGCTCATCTTCTAAACAGAGCATTCATGCACATAGAACGGTGGGGCCCAGAATCTTTTGGGCACATCATCGAGCAGTCATTTTTGCATCGGACGTTCACCAAACATTTTTTGGGCGCCGGGCTTGGAGGGCGCAAAAATATCCAGTTCGTCGAACAGACACAGAAATATCTTGGACTTTGGACGGGCCGGTCTTTTTTTTAATAGTTGTCCGTTGTCCTCAGGCAGGGTGGGCACAAAAATTTGGTCCGCCCACACACCTCTAATTGTATTCGTGATGACGGACCGACACTGAATAAGCCTCTATCAGCATCCTGAGCGTGCTAATCCAAGTGTTAGTCGTGTCACAAATGTAGTAGTAAACGCATACGGCGCTCACACTTTGCACGAGTCTAATCATAATAATTTTGGTGTTTAATTTATTCACATTTGTTACAGTACAAAATATATTTTCGTAATGTATGTTTAAAAAGCTACGTAAACAACAGAATCACTTCTCTGAACGATAAAGTTTAATAATTTTATTTAAGTTTAACAAATAAACTTCATTTTATTCCGCAGCATATAAGGTTGGAAGAACCGAATATACTTCCCGGGCTCTCATCTCTCATATATACGTATCGAAATTTATGGTTCTTATGTAAATTATAAAACATTTGCCGGTATAAGCGCCTGAAAGCCTGAAAGGGCTAATGAAGTTATAAGCAAATTTTCTTGGCGCTCCGGCATAAAGTCGTACACCACAGAATTTTGTAATTAATTTCTCATCAAAATAAATCTTTGGGGAATTCCATTAAAGATTGTGTAAATTTCGGATTTTTGGAAGGGTGTGCATGGGAGAGACGTATACGAATGGCTTTAAGCATATAAATATTAAAGATGACAAGCATTCGAATTAAGGGTTTACTTTAACGAAGTAACAAAATATGGATGAAGTGTCCCAAGTCAGACATTTGGCACTTGTTCATTGTTCAATTAAAAAGATTATTCTGTCAATGATTACGTCGTCGGTGTAGTTTAAAATAACAAGGAAATTTCATTCGCTCTACGATCGTTTTCAGCCGTTTTATAGCGACCATCATCTACTTTGTCCCCATTTATATCCATAGCGCCATTTCATGCATGTGTCACCAGGACTACAGTGTCACAATTTTCCTCAACTTTCCCATTATGGCTGTGTTTGTTCCCAAAGTACGAAACGTGACAGAGATCTAATTCAACTAATGCCACCAGGGGAAACCTATTCGATATTGAACGTCCACAGGTTAACACTGCTTAACCTAATAATAACCATTATTGTTTAACGTTATAAAAATATGGAAGAAAAAAAGTTGTTGACGTGATGAAATAATACGGAAAATGGAAATTTTCTGTGAGATCGATTTTCAACTTCGACAAGAGTAAATTGTCTGGGGAAGTTTGAGATTTTTCTTTTATAAAAAAATGTTTTCTGCAATAATATATCCAATATGTCAAGACATGCTGTGAGATGGTGTGGTATGATTTTCAACGCTCACACTTTGTATCAAGTAAAGCTGACACTTAATTACGGATGAAAAAGGTATACGTCCCGATAAATAGCAAAAATGCTTTTAGTTTAACATTAACACAGAGCTGATGTCACTTTCTGGAGCTTTGAAATTTTATCCAAAATGAAAAGTGGCAGCGAGGATAGAGTTTTTCGTGGACATTCCTTCGTATAACGCTATAGTTGTAATGTTTGTTAAGTCAGGTTCGGGTCAGAAATCGAAATTTCGATTCAAAGCTAGAGGCAGTAAACAAAATAGCGTCACAGGAAGACAAAATGTGTACAAGAAAACGTGGGGTTCGAACAAATTTGGGTTAATTCTGATCCTTATCCAGCGCATAGGGCAGAACCAGAGTGCTCTCACATTTATCAATTTAATGATTTCGTTATAAAACAAAATATTATTCGATTAAATCACGTTGAAAATCGTGTTATTGTACCTGTTTATGAAATCGGTTGAACTATTTTCTCATTGCAATGCCATCAGATAATTTCCATTCAATTTATACAGTGCACGAATATTATAACTGATGCAAATGTACAATAACAGTCATGTTGTTGTTAGCAACAGAAATTAAATTTTCGTAATTATTTTAAAACTTGTAGACCAAACTTCATTTTTGAATATCAGAGAAGCTTCACAACAAATACACTTGGAATATAAGCAAAACATTTTCATGGTACGTACTCACAAATTATGATATTGAAACTTGAATACATTTAGAATTTCAGATTGAATGTTTAATTAAACTATAAATGAAATGTATACCAATAGCCAGTCAGACGTCACCCACCACTACCCAGTACCAGTCCAAAATATGATATTTTGATCCTTCACTCCGAAAACATGAAACCATTTAGGCAAACTAATGTTAAACATCAATTACACTTCTCTATCAATTTTGTGAACATTTTGATATTCGAAGTTTTGCTCTAACTATAAGATAAGTTTTGAATACATTTGGCTAAATGTCAATATTAAGAACATAGTGCCGTGACGCGTGCCCACACATTACAGATACTTTGAAAAAGAATTTTGGTACTAAGGAACATACAACAAGCTTTCAACTTTAATCAACTCTATGTTATATTAGGAGTTAATAAGTGTTCAAAGAGAACTCAAACGTCTGTTTGTGCATCTGCATATGTAACCAATTTTGTTGAAATTTTGGTAGTAGTTCAGGGTTGTAGTTCTTAAAAATTTGGCCAAAAATAGAATTGAACGATCAAGTAGCATTTTTACATACGCAGTGGTGAACGCACTGGACTTCCACTGAGAAGGTCCGGGTTCGATCCCCGGTCCTTAGAAAATTTCGAGGAATTTTTCTCTAAGAAGTTGTGCACTGCATAACGTCCCTAAGCTCACCCAAGCTTCATAAATTAGGTAGCTACCACGGTATTCGATGCCCGGGGCGCAAAATAAAGTACACAAAAATATATGACGTCACCCACATATGAACAGTAATGTTTACTGGAGTGTCACCTGTTGGAAACGAGGAGAAGCATCAGCGTGGACCTAAGCCGTTCAACAAAACAGATGGTGCATCAGCGTACACGATTCGAACTTTCCAACAATGAAACCTGTCATTATTAATTTACTAGTCAGATGGTGCTAACAGACTGTACAAGATGAGAAAATGTCATCTAATCTTCGATTGCCGAATCAGTTGGTTAGGCCATCATCCCGGCAGTCATCAATACGACACAGAACTCTGCAGCAATGAACTGAATCCGTATTAGATACAAGAATTGAAAAATGTAACACCCATACGCTAATTAAATACATTTTCATACGCAAGCAAAATTTGTTCACTGCGATCATCATTAATGTCTCGTTGGCCAAATACTTAGAGGTGTTGCTCGATATGCATTAGGTTTTGCTGTTTTGATGTTGGGGGTTCAAAATTCGGTGAAGCTAGGGATTTCATTTACGATTATTGCGATTGGTGGCCCAAAAAGAGTGATGAAAATTGTAATTGTGAATCGAGTGACAAAGATAAATGAGTAAAATTCACTTAACGCAACGCGTCACCATTGACCATTCTCGATAATCAACCGATTTATGAGAAAAGGACTTGCGTCCTTCTCTCCACTTTAATGGAGGATTTTGTGTGATGATGTTTCTACCATAATATATTAAGCCATTTCGATGCATTCCTTAGGCGTATTCCTACATATGAAACTTCAATTTTCACCACAGTGTTATTAATCATACAGAGTGAACAATGCACATACACGCCAGGAACATGTATAATATGAACTATAGTTCATTATAATACTGTCGCATATATTACCAATATGTTTTACAATCATTTTTACACGAACCCAGTCACGAAATAACGTTGCTATTTGGATTTCCAAATAGTCCATGGACCGAAACAGTTATGTTTCTGAGTAAGGACAAAGTCAGTTTGTGTTAATCGTTTATGGGTTAGTCCAACGGTAGTGGCGTTACCTAGTATCTGGTGCAGGCGAAACTATAAGAGCTACAGTTTTGATATGTTGAACAACTTTTCTCAAGTCTCTGACGTGAACACAATTGTAGAAAATCTCAGATAGCCTGCACCAGTTACCATATGTAATGCAACTAACGCTGGACTTTCCCTTGAACGCAAAATATTGGCTACGATTAACCTAAAAAGATTTGACGAAAAGTACCAAAATTTCTACCAGCGCCTCTCAGATTCTCACAGCTGAATTTACGGATATTTTCGGAAGTAAAGTACTTTCGATCGCAGCGCCATATTCAGCTACAAGAAAACCGCAATTTTACAATTGCGTTGTTTCGGTCCATGTGATGCAAATATCAACTCTCCTGTGGAAACATAATGCATACACGCATTTCATTACCTATTTCAGTTTTCATGTTATTTTCGCATGTACAAACATTTTCAGTTCTCATTTTGTGTGGAAACATTGAACGTTAAATTTGCCATGTAAATCTATTTAAAACATCATCAAATGAAGGCTAGTCAGCTGAAACTATCTGATGTGAATCTATTGGAGATGTTCTGTGGCAGTTTACCAGTTACATAATGGTTTCAAATTGAAATGACAATTTTTAGAAAGTAGTTTCGTTAACATACAGGAAACTGTTTGCAAGTGAAATTATGGTATCGTTCCGAACATTTCCTCATTCACTTTAACGGATACATATGTTAATGTTACTAAGAATAAGCCATAAGAATAATCAGGTGAAACCTGAGACAAAATTGCTATGAAATGGTTTTGTACAACCCTTGTAAATATGTCTAATCTGTATGGACGGGTTTCTTTTAGCAATAATAGTGGCTTAGGCACTAAGTGTCTAACCCTTGCGTGGCACGTAAGCCCCACATTCTAGTATGGCCCTAACTTCTGGTAGAAAAATCGAAGAATTAATCCAAGATGTGAAAGATAATTCTTCGGGTAAATCCCACCTCCCAGTGACCCGCTGGAAAGTTAGTGACAGCAACTAGTAAAGCAAGTGATTACATTCGCATCGTGTAAGGTTTGTGTGAAAGCTCAATTTGACGAAATTTATTTTGGTTTTGTCAAGTTGAGCTTTCACACAAACCTTATTCACAAAACGATTTGCATCAATCTGATATTCAACATTTGAATCCAAAAGGATTATGCGATGAAAATTACGAATCATGCAAAAGATTTCATTCTAACAATTTTCAAAATTCCACAAGAATGGGAAAATTAATGAAATCATTTAAAAAAATGTATCCTAAAACATTGATCATCCGGCAAATTCTAAACACTTTATTTCGTTGGACTATTCTAAACAAATCGGTGACATGTTTACGTAAATCAATCATCTGTAATCTTATTCAAAAATATCTTTCATATTCAAAAATAGAATTCGAAAAACTTTTTTCCGTCCCAAAACATTTGAAAAAAAGAAGAAATTTTCATCTCGCGTATTTTATTCGAACAAAAGCGGAGACACAGATGTGCGAGATACATTTTGACCACACACAACTTTGTCGTTTTAAATGGTCAAAGATAATGTAAATAAAAAGTAAGAATCTGAATTATATTCTGGCAAAATGCCAAGTAAACCGGGAACGATCTACAGAAAATTATACCTCTATGTCGCAAAAGAAGTAAAATAAATAAAGAAAATTTGCCAGTGAATTCGGCTGTGTACTTTTTTTCAAATCTTCTTCCTCTTCTTCTTTACTTCAACAAATAAGGGATAGGTCATGCTATGCGCTGTATATTTTTCGTACGTTTGCATGAATTGCTAAGATTTTGTATTTATTTATGTAAATCTTTGTATTTCATTAAATCAACTTAAGCAATTTACACAATTACTTGACTTTTAAATGGAAATACTGATTGTTCGTACAAACATGCATAATTTACACTTGTGCCATTGCTAAATATTGAAAATGTTTCGGTCTTGTCGTTTATCGAAATTTCAGTTAGTTTTTCGACTTATGATTCAAAGTTTTCATCACTTCATTTGGCCGAACGTTTTGTAACGAAAGTCCGGAATTTAGCATTTCGAGTTG
>JANTFA010023230.1:0-10994 GCA_026413405.1 Phytosciara flavipes | reverse complement strand
TATAGTTACAGTTTACGACGAAATTATGGCTGAAACCTACTAAGAACCTAATTTTTCATCAACCCCCTCCCCTTAGGTGCGTGCGTAATTTGTGAATGGCCTCAAATAGCTTTTAGAGTAATATGAAACGGGCCGCTCTGATGGTGTGGAGAGCTAACGCATTGGATTCATAATCCAATGATCGGGGGTTCGAATCCACCATCGGCCAATACATGGAGTAATTTTTCATTTCAAATTACAGCTTAGTTCTCGAATCGCTTCACCTAAACAAACATTCAATGAAATGATAGAAACAACTACGAATTTCTATGAATTTTGATCGAAGAAGAAAAATGTATTCCGTCAATATATCACTGCTTCGAGCATGAACATGAACTACATTGACAAACGTCAAACTTGGAGGCTCAAATGATAAGAGTGCGACCGTTTGAGAATGATTATGGTTTGAGTGTTTTAACTTGTACAATTAAAGTAAGTCCTTACATGAAAACAACGCACTCCAAGTATGAATAGCACTCTAAGGGGTCATGTAAGTGTGACGTCCACCCATTTTTCAGATTTTTTGAGTAGTAACTGAAACTGGACATATCATATACGAATTTGACACTCAACGAAAATGTGGAAAGAATGTTCAATTAGAACTCCGATTGGCGGCTGTCGACAATGATCACTTTTGCTTGGAGTGAGTGAGAACCATTCAGACTTTTGTGTGGTTTTATCAGCCTCCAAATATTTTCTATGTGCATGCTAGGAGCAGTGCTATGATTCCATCAAAATGTAAACAAAACAACAGAAAGTAAACAATCAATTACCCGTTTATCATTATCACACTTGACGTCCTTTGGGCTTTCATGTACATGTTGTTCTTCGCTAACATCAGTTTGCCTTACTTCCGGCAATCGGTTGTGCACCTCAATTTTGTGATATTCTCGCACAATTGTTGGTTCTCGGGAAGCAGTCAATTCTTCTGATACTATCGACAATGCATTGGCATCCACAATTCTGCGACCAGTTTCTTCTATTGCTGAAGTTGTTGAAGTGTGTCCAACAGGTTCCGTTACATTGTTGCATTTATCTGATACGGAATTCAACCGTCGCTTTTCGTTTTCCAATAAAAGCTGATATTCAAAACAAACTTTGGCACTTTCCATAATCGGAAGCACGTTATACAAAACACAATTTACTATTTGAAAATGTAAACTAAAGTTAAATCGGATGAATTAATGTTTGGATTCGGTTGATGTTATTTTGAAAGAACAGAATTGAAACATCACAATCTATCAAGTTATATTAATGATGGGTGTCAAGCAATAGATGGAAATACATGTCGTGTGGTAGACATTATCATATGAGTGGAAACGTCCGAAACGTCAAAAAGCCTCCAAAAATTCCATTGGAGTTCCACTCATTGAAGTTACGTCCGTGTGATGTCTCTGTTCTTTGACATTATTGATGTTTTGTAGAGAGTGTGTGAGGTTAAAAAAACTGTGTTTCAATTTTAACATCAGCACGATCTTTTCATTGGATCAACGAAAACATTCACTATGGTTTTCACAACGATAGCAGCATTTGTACGAGCTAGGGGACCAGACGAATTCTGGAGGAAACGAAAGATTTTCAAGATATCCGCTGTAAATACTCGAAATTTCGTAAAATACATTTACCATTTTGACAGCGAGACTCAATAATATTTAGCACTTCCTTGGTCGCCGGCGAAACTGTTATTCCGTTGCAATCAGAAATGTACACAGAGCCTTAGCTTATGCCTCTAAAGGACGACATTTGAAAAAGGATGACATGCAAGAGGTTAGTTCGGCAAAAGAGACGAAATTGAAATGCGGAAACTTGATATATTAAGATCCATTCGGTTTACAGCTGTGGGAGACACGGGTGGCTGGTGCTTGTGGTCAATTTGGAATTACACACCAAACGTTACGGGACAGTTTAAGTCGAAATGACATCATGCTCAATCGGTAAAATTGGAACAGATTGTGCTGGGAATTGTGTGGGTCAATTTCAAAGTTTTTTTTTTCATTCTCTAACTCAACAGTAAAGCACTGGCTGATTTGGCCATCTGGGAACCAAAAACATTTGAAGCAATCATTAACACCTGTCGACAGCGTGCTGTAAACGATGGCATCCAAGGAATCAATGAGAAAGAAACCGATAATAAGTTTGCGGAAGGAGTCGCTGAAAAATTATAGTCAATAGTCAGGCATACTACACATAGATGATCCATTTAGTGAATACAATGAGTCTACTAGCTCTTATACAAATTCAGTTCAATGCTTCATTGTACTTGCACCATCGGGGTGCCAAAATCTTATGGCAGTTTAAGTTTTATTGAAAATTCATCAAATATCCGCTCTACCGTCAATTCTCACCTTCCTGGCTCGCTTGATGCTTTTTTACGTTGTCTTCTGTGAAATTCCAGTTTCAGTTTTTTTCGAGACGACCTCCATACACTAGCTGTTCACTTACGTCCAAACACTAGCTAACGTCTAGCTGTTCCCTTGACTGAAAGCCAGGGTATTACGGACCGAAAAATGCATGAACGTATAATGACCAAAACACAGCACTGGCTCCTAGCATAAACATCACTTTGACAAAAGTCAAAATAGCCTTCAAAAATGACTGAATTTTTTGAAGCTAATTTTGTGTGTTGTGACTAATTCAATGAAAACAAGTCATCTTTCTATACGAAAGTATCGCACAGCACAATAACCTGGAAGCCAGTGCTATTCCAAAAGCCTTTGGTTGATAACCAGAGAAATAATGAGATGGCGCTGCATTTTCACTTTATCATTTCTCTGTTGATAGCTTGAGTAATTATCCAAAAACGTTTTTTTCATTTGACGAGAAACTCGAATAAAAAAACATTTTCAGAATGACTCCAAGATTATTACTTCGATATCCGGGGTGGAGGAACTTCGGGGTGGGAAGAATCCACAATACGCTGTCTCGGCGTCGTAGCCATTTAAAATTTGCCTTAGTTTTTTAAAAATCTCTTTCTAACTGTCTGGCTACTCCGAGTAGCTAATTCCTTCAGACATGTCCGCCTCTGAATAGTGAATACTGGAGTGTACGGGATAGGTGGTTTTTCAATCACCATATAACAGCCCCTGTCATCAGCCACAACGGACATTTTAAAAGAAAGAGACTGAAGTTTGTTCTGCGTGCACCTTAATTCAGATGAGCGAAGCGAGTTTCATAACACACGTAATGAATGACGCTGTGCTGATACATCAGTATACAAAACGAAAATCTAATTGGGAGTTCTAGCAGTGGCCTTGTAAACTGATGATATTTTATGTGTTACGTACGTTATGCAAACTGAAAAATGTGTTTTGCCAGACTAGAACTAAAATTATGTGTCAGTATGGTAGTGCTTCTCATTCGGTGCGCAACAAAATATTTCATCAGACCGCTGTGTATCTGGAATTAGTGTTACGATGACACGTTTTGTGTGGCTTGTGGCATGTAAACTTTTTGTTGGATTATCTCGTTTCATCTGTCTTACACATTAACCACTACACAGTGACGAACCCAACAAAAAAGTCGTCTGGGTTTTACAGCAGCTACTTCACATCGGAACTGTGTATACTTGGGGTCTTGGGGATGTCACGTGGATCCCTAAATACGAAAGACTCGCTTTACATTTATTGTTCAAATTATATATCGTGTCAATACACTGTCTGGACAGTGCATTGATCGTGTCATAAGGATATAGAAGCGAGCTTTTAACTCCACATCATCGCAGTAATATTTAAAATGAGATGGTGAGATGTTTTTAATAGCATAGTACTGCAGCTTACATGTACATAAGAATTATTCGAAAACTGATCGATGAAATCAAAGTGTGCCCTGTGTTTCTTTCGTAAAGATAGAGATGACTTGACTTAGCTTAAATGCAAGTAGTGCTAGAGGGTAGTGCTGTCATAATATTATATTGACACAGGTGTGACAAACTAATCGAAATTGCTAACAACCAATACTTCTTTCGATTCGAACACTAATTATATGTAAATTCTCTGTGCCCAAAAAATACCTGCCACCTAATGAAATATTGAAATGAAGTGATGACACAATTAACTTGTCATTTATATCGTTTTTGTCATCTGATTAAGCTGGTAGGTCTGTGTGTGATTACGTTGACAAAAATTGACGCTACAATTGGCAAAGAAGAGGATTAGTAGTTGGGACAAGGTAACCAGACGAACATAGTGCAATTTTTTTCATTTTCACATTGGATGCTGCGAAAGTAAGTCATTACCAGAGGTATGATGAAATGAGTCTATGAGCAACTGTTATTTTGACAAAAGGAGTGTTTGCATATCCGAGTCGAAGACGAGAAGCAACCCAGTTACACGACTACACGCTGCAATTGTAGATCTATATATTCCAAGGTATTTTATTGCTTTATGTGTAGGAGTGTTAGAAAACTAAGCTACTTTTTTCGTAAAAATCTCCCGCATCTTCCCTAGCACGAAAGAATTGTTAATAAGTGTGGTTGAGTTTGTCTGGCGACTTACAAGAAGAAGCTCACAGCTAAGACCAACTTAAGAAAAGCTCAAGAATTTCTCTCTGATTTTAAGTCCTTTGCAGAGTCTAACTTTTAAGAAACGTTCTCTTTGTAAATAGTTAGATCATCCTTAGCGAAAAGAAGTGAATTCCACGTTTGTTGTTTCCTTGCCACTGTCGCCATGGCCTGATGAGATGTTGGCAAAAAGTAATTCTTTTTAAATTTATTGAGAATTATAAAAGTTGCATTGCACTGTCTCACAGATCGAAACAGTGGTGAAGCCGTTTCGCTAATTCCACGTTATTTTCACATTTCTGCTTCAGATCATGATAACCCCTGGATCCTAGATTTGCATCAACGGTGGCTGCTGGGAATTTCGCCCACGAAACTCTTCTTACGTAGTAGAAATCTCTCGCCTGCGCATAGCACTGATACTAGCATGAACATAAGAAATATTCGGAGGCTCACTGTGTATTTACTTAATGTAGTTGGATAACATCTCTCCCTACATATGCACCTCTTTCGTACAGACCGGAATCATGTTTATTTTGTGTGAGCACACAACACATGCAAACGTACACGCATACACGTATGAAAATTCGGAGTCTTTTTGACGTCTCGAATGAGAGTGTTCATGCTAGTAAGCAGAGCTATGGCCTGCGTCATTCACAATATGATTTTCGTACAAGGAAGATTTCCTATTGTGAATCATGTGGGCGCGAAATTCCTCGTAGCCCTCCACACTAGGTGCTTTGAAGGAAAATATCATCGGTAGAACAATGAAACATGTAGGCTACAATTCCAGCGCAGTGGTCACGTCTCATGAGTGCAGAAGTGGGAGGGTTTACTAAAATGCAGGATTAATTCAGTTTATTCACAGATTCACGCAGCAAAAAAAAAATGGTGTCATTACCCACATCACTGCGTCGCGGCCTGCTTATCCTCTTGCTCTCAATGTCAGTAATTATGATGTTCTTCTATTGGAACCAAACACCTTTGAAGCCAATTCCCCGACATTTGATGGCAGAAAAAACGATGAAAATGAGCCCACCCGAAAAAACGTGGACGTTCCGATGCGTTACTAATCGATGTGTGCGCAGACACTTCGTAAATGATAATTCACATAATCGGCAAAAAAGAGTTCCGTTTCTAACTTGTGCAATGACTTGCGGTACTCCGCCTAATTTGTGGCCAATGCCTACGGGAAAAGCGATCGGTAGCAGTAAATCGTTAACATTTCAGTCCCACAATGTGCAACTGCAAATAGCGACGAAATTTGACGAAGTTGAAAGTTTACTTGAGAGTGCGTTTGATATATTTTTGGCGGATGTTAAGGGAATGGAATCGGGAAGTACGTTGAATGTGGATGTGCAAAAGAAATATGGTCCGTCTGAGTCGATGAATAAGAGTAATTTTGGACAAGACGCCAAACAAATTAATCAGAAAAGTCGAAACTGTGATATTCAAAATCTAGTTGTTAATGTTGCCGTTGTTCGCAGCGGCGTTACGTTTGTGCATTTAGACATGGACGAGAGCTATAAATTAACAATTAAAAGTAAGTCAAACAATTAAGGCTCAAAACAGGTCAGAGTTCCACTAAACTGAACCTGAAAATTGATAACCTGGAAAGTTTAGGTCAGGTTTAGGCTTATTTTGAAATGACTTGAACCTGATCTAACGCAATTTATAGTAAATTACCTGACCTAATCCATTAATCATTCACCCGAATCAACATGGTTGAAACAATTAGGTATAGAATAGGTAAACTAAGCGAGTTGAAACAATCCTGGGACCATAGGAGACCATTTTTTCAAGCTCGTTTTGTGTTGCAAGTTGCAAAAGAGTCAAATTACCTTTTGACATGTCAAGTCAAGTTATATCATGCCAGTTCAGGTTGAACAGGATCAGGTAAATTTAGGTCGAGTCGAAAATCTACAATCAGGTTCAGGTCAAATCGTGATGTGAGGTGTCAGATTAGGGTGACCTGTTTCGAGCTTCATGAGTATACCTGTAGCGGTGTGATGCCCAAATTGTTGACCAACTTAATTTCAAACAGACGAAGATGCATCAACCACAGTTGAAATCACTGCCAATAGTTTCTTTGGTGCAAGGCATGCGCTTGCATCGCTTCATCAAATGATTTGGTGGGACGATGAAGATGAGCTGTTGCGGATATTGAGTACGGCTCACATTGAGGATGCGCCTAAATTTAGGTATGTAAACACAGACCACAGTTGTTTCCTGTTCCGCTTTAAATTACAAAATCGATCGGAACAGATATCGTGGCCTTATGTTGGATACAGCAAGACATTACTTTTCGACCGACGCCATTAAACGTACTCTGGTTGGAATGGCACATTCGAAGCTGAATCGATTCCACTGGCACATAACCGACTCACAAAGTTTTCCATTTCAATCGGAATATTTTCCCGAATTAGCCAAATATGGAGCATATTCCAGCCATGAAGTGTACACCCCACAGGACGTAAAGGACATTGTTGAATTCGCTAGAGTGCGTGGCATACAGGTTATACCGGAAATTGATGCACCAGCACATGCAGGAAATGGATGGGATTGGGGACCGAGTAATGGATTGGGTGAATTGAGTTTGTGCATCAACCAGCAACCGTGGAGTTACTATTGTGGTAAAAGTTGGAATTTGACAAAGTGAATGCAACCAGACTTGAGATTCAATTGCCCAAAATAGGTGAACCTCCTTGCGGCCAATTAAATCCGAAAAACAGCAACACGTTCGTGATACTCCAAAGTCTCTACGCCGAACTCTTGGAGCTAACTGGTCCAACCGATTACTTTCATTTAGGGGGTGATGAAGCGAATTTGAATTGTTGGGCGCAATATTTCAATGATCGGGACCTGAGACAAGTTTGGTGCAACTTTATGCTTGAGGCATTCGAAAGGTAATTTTTACATGATAGAGGCATCGCCGGTTCGAGACTCAATATTTTCAGACTGAAAAAGGCCAACAAAAATGTTATTCCTCGGCATGTAGCTGTGTGGTCCAGTGACCTTACTAATTATTGGCCTACGTGTTTGTCGAAAAATAATTTTGCAGTGCAAATATGGGGCGGCAGTACCTGGGAAGAGAACCGCGATTTGCTGGTTGGTGGTTATAATGTCGTCTTCTCTCATGTTGATGCTTGGTATTTGGACTCGGGTTTCGGTACTTGGAGACCATCTGCAAGTAAAAATCAATATTCGATTTCTTCTTTGCTTTCCGTTTTATTCCGTCGTAATTTCCCAATATCTCAGATGAAAGTATACAGTACCGAACGTTCCAAAGAATCTATAACCACAGACCATGGAATTATTATCTCCATGATTCAACGATACTGAAACAGGTGAGCCTCGCAAACAGTGTCTGTGAATCTTAGATTTCGTGAATTTTCTTCTCTCTCCTCGAATAGGTTCTGGGTGGAGAGGCATGTATGTGGACCGAACAAGTTGATGAAAACTCATTGGACACCAGATTGTGGCCACGAATGGGAGCGTTGGCCGAAAGGTTAACATGAGAAACAAACTCGCAAAATGTCGTCTTTAACCGTTGAATGTTATCTTACAGGTTATGGACCGATCCACCCAATTCCCCAGACTATGAAATTGTTCCAAATGATGTGTTCAAACGAATGTCTATCTATCGAAATCAATTGATCGAATTGGGTTTGCGAGCCGAATCCATACTCCCAAAATATTGTGCCCAGAATCCCGGCGAGTGTGAGTGACGAGAGTTTGTTTTAAATAATGAACAAAGAGAGAGAGACTGATGACCGTTCATTCGAATTGACGGAAATGTTCGTGAAATTAGTATGAAATGGAAGGAAATTTAAATGGAGTATCTTGTAGACGTGGTTCGCCCTTTATATTTAATGCCATTGTGATATTGCATGCAAGTTACACGAATGTATTCTTGCGATGATCTTAAAAACAATAAATAAAAAGAAATATTCGAGCCAAAATATGCGACAATCTAACGGCCCTTCGGCTGGCATTTCTTTTCAATGTCATTGAGGCAACACTAATATTATTTACCCCCTAAAAATTGCGGAAGGCGGAAACGGCTGATCAAATATTCGAAATGTCTTCGAACTTCTCTCTTTGAACCGATCTTTTCAACTCTCATTTTGACGCGTATGATTCCGAGTTTGAGTGAGTTTCGCAGACATGCTGACAGTGATAACATACACAAAAAAAATATCAGCCGAACAAAAATGTTATGCGTTTAAGACATTAGTGTCTTTGTGTTTTCTGTTGCTTATTTCTTCCGCTGTATGATTTAAACATTGTTATCGTTAATGTACAGTTTGTGCACAGTAATTGTTCAACCAACATCAACAACTCAACCACGTTAGCCGACTATTTTGATGAGTTCTCCGTATTGCTGTGACTAATAAATTTTTCATTTTTATTTGGCCTAAGGGTTACAACAATATTTGCTGGTTGTATGCAAGAAAAATGGTTGAACCGGTTGAATCCCACTTGTTGTCCACAAATGGTAATTCAACCATACCTCGAACACAACATCCAAAGCCAAATGACTACGCAACAACAACAAATCAAAATTTGAAATACCAATTCGTTGATGACAGTGATGATGACGACGTTCAGTTTGTTAGCGAAGCTGGGCCGTTTACTACTAGTCTCAATGACGCGGTGGACTTAAGGAAATCCATTTTCGATGATTTTGACGGTCGCAATACTCATTCCATGGCTAACAATGCCACTCATTCGAAATACCATACCAAATCACATACAATCACAAGTGGTCAAACATTGCCTGTGTTCAATTTCGCCAATGGCCGGACCTATATTCCATTACCGAATCAGATTCCATTGCCAAAAATTACTGTAGCCAACTTTGCCAAAGATACTGTGATAGCCAATGACAATGGTGCAAATGCGTCAAACGATTTATTGAATTCGTTTGATGATGCTGCAGATGGGCTGGAACCCACTGTTGGCATAAATAATGATTTTGGAAATAATGTGCACCGTCAGCACTTTCCCAAATCAACAGCAACAACTTCAACTGCAGAAGATTTGGAATGGGAAAATATATTCGGAGAAATGGAACCAAACCGACCAGGACCGAGTGGAATAGCTAACAATCACCCACGACAAATTTCGAAAGATATCGGAATACCATTTGAATACCAGCCCATTGACTACCGTCTAAATTCCACATCGTCCACAGTCGTCAATGGTACGACGGTATTTCCGAACGGTGCCCAGTTTCGGCAAAACGAGCAACACACCCAACCGGGACCTCGTACAGCTGAACAAGTTCGGATTGGAGTTGGACCATATCTGCCTCAAACGAACAACGTAAATGCAACCAGAATACATTCAGAAAATCAACCAGGACCGAGTGGAGTAGCTGCCTATCACCCACGACAAGTTGTAACAAGTCGAGGTGGAGCGTTTGAACACCCACAGATTCGGCAAAACGACCAGAAATATCATCCGGTACCTAGTACAGCTGAACAAGATTGGATTGATATTGAAACATTCCTACCTCAAACGAACAAAGTAAATGCAACCAGCATCCATCCAGCGAATCAACCAGGATCAAGTGGAGTAACTGCCTATCATCCACGACAAATTGCAACAAGTCGAGGAGGAGCGTTTGAATCCCCACAGATTCGGCAGAACGATCAAACAAATCAACCGGGACCGAATGCAGCCTATCCTAATTGGATTAATATTGAACCATTCCAACCTCAAACGACGAAAGTAAACGCAACCGGCATCCAACCAGACAATCAACCGGGTCCGAGTAGAATGCCTTATCAACCACGAGAAGTCATCAACTATCACGGTCAAATAATTACACCACCCACTCTATATGGTACGTTGGCTCCAAACGGTGCACCGATTGAGGAGAATTTAAAGCGTAAACGCAGTCCTCTGATTCCGATTAAAATCGTACGGAGTACCAAGCAATATGAAACGTTGGTTGAAATGGGCTTTGCGAAGAAGGACATCGAAATGGCGTTGCGTAAATGTAATTTGGATCTGGACCAAACCATTGACTATCTAAGTCAACCGAAACGTACGACAAAGAAACAGAAAATGGACCCATATGAATTCATCCAATTTCCAGAATTTCTAGTCGGGGTGAGTAAACATCCTGTTGTACATCCTGTTTGCATTTTTACCATTATTTAATCATCATTCTCGTACAGTCAAACACTCAACAATCACACGCCCAGCCACACGAAGTTGACGTCAAACCTGTCGCCAAGAAACCAGCTAATTTGTACGAAGAACTGATGCAGCTAGAAGAGGCCGGTGGCATTGTGAACAGCATCGAATCATTTGACTGTGAAGTCTGTATGGAGACGATCGAGATGAAGGATGGCATGATATTGAGGAATTGCCTGCACCGTTACTGTAAAGATTGCCTGAATGGTACGATCGTTCACAGTGAGGAACTGTCCATTAAATGTCCGTACGT
>JANTFA010023119.1:0-15883 GCA_026413405.1 Phytosciara flavipes | reverse complement strand
TCAGCTTCGCTTCGGTACATAATTTGAATTATGCTACCTCAGCTTCGCTTCGGTACATAATTTCTTGTTTGTATTGCATTCTTGTATATTCAAACAACAGTTACATAATGCGTCATTTATCAGCCGCTTCAATAATCTACTATTATTTAAGTTGAGTGTTTCATTTCGCCTTAAATTAAACGTTTGTGTCGCTAACCAGAATGGAAGATACCATTTCAAGCAGCGGTGAGTCGTTTAATTTCAATTAAAGCCGTTACATTTTTGTGAAACTCTTCCCGGTACATAAATTGTTCAATTAGTGAGTGGAGAAGTGATTTTTCGCTTTTTATCGTACCATATTTCCTTCTCGTTTGTTAAATATTTCTCAATATCTTCAAAGCTTTTTCGACTGGACACGGTGATAAAAAAGCTGATGACGATCAAACCCATGGAATGGAGGGACTGGTTAGTTTTAGAGTTGTGGCGTATATAAATCATTTTGTTCTGTTAATTAAAATTTTTGTTGTCGGGTTTTTAGGGAAGTCTGAAACTTACAATGGCAATCCCATCGAGTTTTTGTTTTACGATAAGTCCGTTAAAACCATTCATATCAAGGAGATTCTTTGCAAGGGTCAAAGACTAATACCAGAGAAAGTCATGCGTACCATACACATTTGGTATTCCGACTTCTTAAAATTCCATAAATATCTAGATGAAATTCTAACATCTTACGAAGAGTGGCACACAGACCTACGAGCACATTTTACAATAACTGGAGGATGTGTTATTCCGAAAGAACATTTGATTTTACAAAATTTGTCGGTGTTTTCCTTGGGAAATTATGCGAGATGGTTTTTTTTGTTTACCCAACGATGTCGTATTGTGTTGCTTGTTCACGCAAAGTGAATCGGAAGCTGATCTAATGTTAACAGAGACGGCGAATGATTACAGTGGTCTGTGCACCATGGACGTAACATTCTATTTCGTGAAGGATGACAAAACCCTTAATACTTTTTGATCAGAAATGAATATTGAATTCACTGCATGCCTTAAATACATTTTGTTCTCTCTTTAAAAAAAATTCTTAAATTTCATTGATCCGTTTGTAGAACAATTTCTGTTTTTTCTTTCTTTTAAATAAAACTTTGTTGCTTTCATTTCCTTTAAAATTTCATTGGTTCTCTGCGTTCGTGGCGGAGGTTAAATATAATCGCGAACATTTTTAGGACAAAGGAATTGGTTGGACAGTGAAAATGAATTCTACCAATCATTTCTTTCGACCTTGGAAAGTTCGTCAGACATCAATACTAGGTGTATCCCGGTTGCCCCTAGGGATGTCTGGTGGAATGATTTTCTCGGTTCTTTGAGCACTTCTAGAATTATCTTCAGCTATTCTTTTCGCCATAGAGGTAATATGTACTAGAGAAATTATGAGCGAAATTCATTGAAAAACCATATCACGCACACCACCATATAAAGAACTGTCAATTTTTCTTCTTCCTTTTTATTTAATTTCGATTGTCCAGATTCATTCACACATATATTCATTCATTTTGTTTACATTCATAACATTGTGAGACAATGTTTTCTATAATACGAGCAAATGGTGGGTTCAAAAACAATCCCAACTGTGTACAGTTTAAAGCCGCCTTTAAGAGGTTAGTAATGCGAAATCAATTGACATCCTCCTTGAAAGCCAATTGTTCGAACACTGAAGATGATTTCCTCGTCTTTCCAAAACTTAAACAAAACATTGTAAAAAATTCTTCCTTGCGTTTGCATTCGTTACAACAATTTTCTGATGAAGGTGATGTGTTAGATGTCTGGGAAGACTCATTAGATTACAGTAAGTCTCAACGAGACATACTTCTCATTTTTTACCTGTCGTCTTAAGAAAGACGCACAGGGGTTGAATGGATACCATGAAAATCTCTCGTTCAACCTGAGTGAACGCGTAGAGCACAAAAATAAAGCGTACCGTTGTTCTGATGTGACATGTTTTGTAAGCAACCATTTGTTATGAAATAAATTGATTTTGTAAAGCCCACATTACAACTGAATCAAATAATGTTTAAAGCCACACACCACGTATTATGAAAATATTACAACTCCACTTTGAAAGTGCCACTTTCTATAAGATAATAATAAAAACGAAAACTCATCTGGATTCGATCTGCCAAGAAAACTATGGTGCACAATTAACAGAATCCGAACTAATCCTGGAAAATGTAAAGATTCGTTTCACAAATGGGGCCAAGTAGACTCGCCAACATGGGACTGCAATAACGGTTCACAAACAATCAAACATGTTGCATTCGACTGCCCTCTACGTGCTTATGGTGGAGATAGAAATGATTTCATTAATGTCTCTCAAGATGTTGTTGATTGGATGGAACGCCTGGATATTGGATTATGAAATTTCTGTTGAAGATGTTGTTTAATTTGTGTAAAATCCATACGCTAATAATAATTGTTAATTAGCTTTATTTCTGTTTTTAACCAAATTTTATAAATACATTTAATCGATTCGCAGGAAAACAATTTTGTCCACTAGAGGTGCGATTGCATATGAGTTTGTCTCACTATTTTGGGCCCAAAATCTACGACATCACACAAATTTCCCAACAGCAAAAATATTTTCATCTGTTCTCTGCTGGTACGTTCTTTCGTAAAAATTTGTTGAGAAATTACTGAAAAATTGCCAAAATGGAAAGTGAGGACTGAGGAGGAAACGTGTATTTAAGTGGTTTCTACATTTCCACTTTATTTTTGAAACCTAATTGCAGTGCCTTTTATAAGCATTTTTGCCTGAGGTGAAAATCATGTCAGAGGGCCCAATTTTTGCCATTTTTTACAAAAATTTTTGCCGAGATGGTCTCCCAAGTGGTTTATTTGGCAGATTGAAAGACATGTTAAACACTTCGCACTGAGTTATTATTATTTTATTTTTTAATAACTCCAGCCATCTGTACAGCTGGTGATATTCAAATGTTACCGCTTATTTCGAATGAATGATTCTTGTTGTTCCCGATAGATGGAGCTAGTCATTGTCAATTGTCAATTTTTCTGTCAAAGTGGCCATCCATTAGATATCACTTTTTGTATTATTTCTAATATTTTGAAAACCTTGCGGTCGATAGAGCTCAACAAGCATGAAGCTTTACAGCCAAGACTAATCATTCTTATGATTAGGAAAAACCGTATGAACAATGTCTCTGCCGGGAGTCGAACCCGTGAACCATAGACTTGTGAGTCCGACGCTCTACCGATTGAGCTACCTGGACTGAGTTATACAAACTTCTGAAACTTCATTGAAAAATGTTTGCTCACGAATCTTCTGAATGTGAAGATATATTGAGCCTTTGTCATATGAACATCAGCTAAATGATTGAAGGATGGTTCGAAGTTTACGGCTTATTTAAGTGTTCATTTGACTATAATCATCGAAATATGAAAACTGCAATGTCTCAGTAACAGATAACAGATTGTGTTCTGCATACAACAATAGCGGCTTGTTATTGTTATCGCTCGTCATTCAACGTATTATCGTTTGCTGGTGTTTCGATTGTCCCGTTGCTGCTGTAGCATGATGTTGCTTTTCTTCTCATTGATTGTTATACCAATTTCTTTCAGTTCCAGGTTAATTTCGCGTAGTACATCACTCATGATCGACAGTGAGTCAGTGACAATGACAATGTCATCCGCATACGCTAACATCAATGGCAGCTCCATGCTCGTTAGATCCATGTTCATTCGCAGTCGATTACATGCCTTATGCATCGCGTAGTGCATCATAACTACGAACAAATACGGTGATATTGGGTACCCTTATTTAACTCCTTGCGTTCGTTTGTGGCTGTTCGTGCGTCGACGTTCCAAAGCACGGATGTGTATTCTTGCAAAATTGCACTGATAATCCTGTTGATGAGGTAAGTTGGTACTCTGTAGTGTAACACTATTCTGGCCAAATGATGCGTGTTGACCCTGTCGAACGCTTTATTCAGGTCCAATGCTAAAATATATGTCGGAAGTCCTTTTTTCCAGCGTTCTTCGCTCAGACGTCGAAGTGTGAAAATGTGATCGTCTGTGGATCGGTTTGGCAGGAATCCAGCCTGGTAAAACGGAATGTTTGGCACATAATGTTAATGTTAATGCAGACAAACTTAACAAGTCGATAAACTTGACGTCTAGATAAATTTTGCAAGAAAAGACGAATTCAATGTTGTTATTTCACGGGACGGGTGGCTCAGTGGTGAACGCACTGGACTTCCATCGAAATGGCCCGGGTTCGATCCCCGGTGCTGACATTGCTAGGAATTTTTCTCTGGAAAGAATAACGTCCCTAAGTTCACCCAAGCTTCATAAATTGGGTAGTTACGGTATTCGATGCCCGTAACGAACTGTACACAATCATTAGCTCTGATGACGTCACTCAAAAGAATTGCAAGATTGTGTACGAAAAGACAAATGACAGCCAATGCACTGGAAACACGTGGTTGCAAAGCTCTACCGCTGCTAGTTCATCACAGATGGCGTTCAAAATAACAGCGGAGACAATCGTGAATATGATAGCCACAGATCCGTGGTTCACACGCAACCATTGGCACAATTATCATTACATTTGGTTGCCGAACTTGTTGGTATTGCACCTTCCTCCCGGCACACAACTACATCGAAACTACAATGCTACACGAATCCTCAACGGCATACAATAACAATGTATCGTATCATAGGTTAAGTGCAATGTAATACAAAATATGAATGAAAAATGTAAAAATGAGATGTAAAACCATACGAAATAATAATAATAAAACTAACTTTACTTTCTCCATTCAAAAGTCTTCGGGAAAATCTTCATAAAATAGTTAGCAAGAAATTCATGTCATTGATTTCGTAACTTCCAATCATTCCAGTTCTCTCACAACATACATAAACCTGTTCACATTACGCCACTTTCATTCTACGCGTGCGTTACCTAAGAAGCAAGTCCGAGTAAAGAATGGTATCATAGTAACGGATGAAACGTCTGGGATGTGTCGCTTGAATATTGTTAAGTATTGTGAGGTGGCTCAATTTATAAATGTTGTGTGGAAATGACATTTTCTTGACAGATTAGTCGAATGACAGTTCAAGTGAGAAAAGTGGCATTTTCTCTCCAGTGTGTAGAAGAGAGAACTTTTCTCATTTTTATTTTCTTCATGGTTTCAATGGCAATTGGGAGGCTTTTTTCATGAAGAACACGACTTCTCACAATGCTCACAGGTAAGAGAAACAGTCGTTCTCAGACGAAAAATGGTGGAATCTCTAGCCGCAAACTCTGCTCTTGTTGTAACTTTGCATTTTCTCTGAATAACTTATTTCAGGGCAAAAAACAAACGGCACCGATGTCGATTATAAAATTTTTTTTTATTCTTTTCAAATTTTATTATTTAACTGGATTATTTTAACTGGATCGTCATGATCACCAATCACAAGGCTAAACATAAATTATTACCGAAGAAAATACTAAATCGACTTTCGAATCACACAAATACAAATATTCCAATCCAGCAATTGAACTCAAAAATTGAAAGTTTTTCTTATTAAATTACATAAAATCATTACACAATAAATGGCTGGCTAAATAAACTCAATTTTTAATATCAATTTTGTTCTCATATTTAAAAAATTACGGAAAAACTTTTGTTTCTCCTCGTAACTTAGCATTCTTCCTACTTGTTATTCAAATCAACAAAAAACTGACTTGCACATCGCAAAGCCTCACACGGTTATAAAGATCACGGTTTGAAATATTTATCGCTGCACTATCCTAAGACCTAAAACCTAAGACGAAAAATATTTGCTGGGGCACCTTCGTTCCGTAATGAAGTTAGGCCGCAAAAGATCAATTCAATTTGAAGTCATTATGGACCCGATTTTAAATCGAATTTATTTTCAGCATTCGTACAGAACTTGTCTTTTACAACGTCATTGAAAAATTCAAAATTCAAAATTTGAAGTCACTCCAATAGAACCGATAGTCACTCCGATTCTTCATTAGCATGAACACGTACATGAGATTTCGATTCCATAAAAATTTCGTTGCAATTTACGATCACGATGAAGGTAGGGTGACAACTCAGAATACAAAGTAAGATGGTCTCTTCAACCCAGCGTCAAATCAACCCATTCTCCCGTTTAGGGAAGCGTTGAAATTCATTTTTTCGTTTATTTGTTCAGCCCGAACTATGGCGTGAATTACGATAATTGAAGCGAGTTTGCTATCTGTTGGCTCTACAGTCGATAAAAATTGGTATCCAGAGGACGAATGGAAGTCCGGAAAGTCTGGAAAATTTTATTGAAAGGTCTTTTGGTTGGAAGGTCGATCATTCCACTTGCCAGAAACGTCAGAAATTTCAATAAAAATTCAATTTAGCACTAAGGGCTACATTTTGTCACCAACTTGATTTCTCCTACAATGTAAGCTGACTGAAATACATCATAGATTCAAGCTCTGATCATAATCCTGCTAAACAAAGGCTACCACAAACATTCATCGTCTTAGGTAGTACGAGAGCGGCTCTTTAATTTCATGAACCTTGATCACTTTTGGAGTTTTCCATATCTAGTCACTGTGCTAGCAGGCAACTTCCACAATGAGAACAATAAAATGTCTTTTCGTCTAGAGCCATTCTACCTGATTTAATTTTGTATAGGAATTTAGGGTCAGATTTCATATTACCACCATCGGGACAGGAATCGTCGTAGGTCCTCGTGGGCTGAAAACAACCATTTTGCATTAAAAATTTGCATCTCTGGGAAAAGGGTTCGGGTGACCGAGTGACTGTTCTAATCTGGTCGCACCTCACGAAAAGGTCCAAAGTTATCTGTTGACATAGTAACTAGCGATGTAAAACACTTAAAGTGTAGCTATTTCTAATAAACTTAAATTCTGAACCGTGAACGTTTATGTGCACGTTAATCTCTCGATTCGCTTACTTTTGTTTAGTTAATTTTCCTTCAATTTTTTGTTTGTCTATTTGCGTCGAGTTTTGAATGCGAGAAATTTCGTTTATGTTATCTAGATTGATTAAGGACTAGAAATTATTTTTCGATTTTTGCTTTCTTATCATTTTTAAATATTTTTTGTTAACTTATGCTAAACTTAATGCATACAAGGATGTTTGATGTTTAAAAGAACAACGATTTTCAGTCGATGCATGTAACATCTCTGGCTTTTCACAATAAACTAACCGTTTCAATTCACGTTTCGTTAAAATTACAACTAAGTTTATGCTTCGATGATCAATACACACGAAATGCCCATCTCCCTTTGTACTGAGGAACGAGAAAGTGCTGGACAGCCAAAAAATTAATAAAATTCAAAAACACGCACCCACTCCCAGTCATACGCATACAAACACATACATCCATACGATTTTTAAATGCAACACTTCCATACTTGTTTTGTTTAGTACGCACAGCTTCTTGTTTAATTTACGAGATTCATTTTGATTTTAATTTTATAGGAATTTCATAGAAATGCAATCGTTGAACTCTAGGCCAGAAACAGAGGTTGCATTTTTTTTCGATTTTGGACAATCACACGACGATTGATGTCAATTGGTGTGGTTTTAAGCCGGTATCAGTGCAGCTTTTCATAGCAAACATAATAGTAAGCTCCATTATATGTGAGCTTTGATCAGATCAATTTTATGCTGAAATGGATGCCATTCAAGTAGTGCGAACGCTGAAGGGTGGCTTTTAAACTTCTCCTTCTTTTGCAGGTTAGAATGCATAGAAAATTTATGAAGCGCACTCTTCGGTCGTGCCTCTCCGTAGTAGATTAAAACGGGAGTTCAAGTGTTTTGAGTTTTAGCCTGAACAGAAAAGTGTTTAGCGTGGTATGCAACTGAAAGCAGCTGATAATGACTGGGTCAAAGAATCACTTGCATCCACCTTCTTGTTGAAAACACGACTGAATTTTTACTTTCTGTTTCGAGCGTTTTGTCTGAATGTTGCGCAAATCCATTACGACTCGATATAATGCGGGGGTAGATAGAATTCCGATTATTGTAATGGTTTCAAGTCATCATGTTCGAGAGCTTTAATCAACAGCTAAACTCAAGAGCATTTAATCAAGAGCTTTAATCAAGAGATTCAATCAAGAGCTTTAATCAACAGCTAAACTCAAGAGCATTCAATCAAGAGCTTTAATCAAGGGCTCTAATCAAGGGCTTTAATCAAGAGATTCAATCGAGGGCTTTAATCTAGGGCTCTAATCAAGAGCATCAATCAAGGGCTTTGATCAAAACATTTAATCAAGAGCTTCAAACAAGAGCTTTAATCAAGGGCTTCATTGAAGAGATTCAATCAAGAGCTTTAATTAAGAGCCTTACTCAACAACCTAACCCAAGAGCTACATTCGGAGGCTTTTGTTCTAGAATGTATTTTCTATGGTTTGCTCCAATTGAGCATGAGGTTGCGAAGACATAATGACATTACAGTAATGACGCTTCACTGAATGTTCTGTCTGTGGAATGGGAATAGAATGATTTTTAGAATAAAAATTTAACAGAACAATTCGGTTGGCCTTTGAAAGTGTTCATGGAGAGAATTATGAAAACTCACACTGTAACCCTAGTCATGACCCTAGAAGGGTGTTGGTTCTTTAGCTAGAATGTAGAATCCAATGGATTGATCGGTTCAACATTCAGATTCAGATGACTTCAGATCTAACTTTATTTCATTGAGCAAAATTTTGTCTGCAGTACGTTTGTTATTTAAAAATTACGAAAAAAATTTCCATCATCGACAGATGAAACGAATTTGTTCAATTCTAATTTACCAGATCTAAACTTTGCAATGAATCATAGTCTTCATTCACTTGGCGGGCACACATACACGATCACACTGTTTGTGTTTCTTATGAAATAACTTAAAAACCAAATTTTTATTTTCCTTCACTGTTCACTTTAACAACGACGACTAAAAATTAAAAACTTTTTTTTATGGCAATTTGGTATTTGCTTTGACTTTGGTATCAATATTTTTGGTTTGAGTTGAGGACGATACAACAGATCTATAGTTATCACTATTCAGCTTATGCGGTAATGGTTGCGGATGTCCGACAATTCCGTACGGCCGCAAATGGTAAATTAGATAGTCTAACACGTACATTTGATTCGGCGATACGTAATGGAACGATATTGCGTTGTCGGAACAGCAGTCGAGTCCCTGGAAGTGATTGGAAGAATGATATTTTAGTATGTTGGCAGAATGTTTATATGATTAGCCCGCCTTGAATGACAGCTTACAGACTAAACACTACGAATAACACATAGAATACGAGTGCGAAGAGGGGAAGAGAATTTTTATGCATCATTCTGAGTCTGTGTCAATAAAACGAAACGTTACTGTCCATCAATAAGACTCATTATTAAGTGCAATCGCGGATTTCAGTAGGAAAGAGTGCCAGGAGCATGGGAAAATGCAGAAATGACATTGCTGCACAAAAAGGAGACATAACAAAGCCGGAAAATTTACCGACCCTCAAGCCTGTCATTAATATACAAATTGTTCATGAAAATCATCGCAAATAGGAACACCAAAAAGCTCTACTTCTACAAACCTGTTGAACGAGCTGAATTTAGATTTGATAATGTCTCGATTGATTAGAAGGTTGATTGAGAAGTGTAACAAATACAAGAGGAGGCTGGATAGTCTTGACACTCATCGACTTCGAAATAGCCTTTGATTCGTCGATATACGAAGTTATTCACATCAATTCTGGAAAGTGTTTCCAAGAAATTAGACTGGACTGAAATGGAGAATATCTGAGTAATACGTCTCGCAGATGACCTCAATCATATGGCAGCCTATCTAGACCAAGCTCAGATCAGTTGAATGAGAAGTCAAGGAAAGTTGTGAAGACCGAAGTAATGACAAACATTGACGAGGACAGAGACATTGACAAACATTGACGAGGACAGAGACATTCAAATTAGTGATACTGTCGAGGAAAGAGCCATGAAACGGAGCATGCTTGGCATTACGCTCAGAGACAGAATGACAAATCAATGGATTCAAAAGTTGTTCATATCATGGAAAGAATAGCATCACTAAAATGGAGTGCGGTGGGGCACAATTCAAAGAGGGCATAACGTACGTTGGACTAAAGCAATCATGAACTGGAGACCACCTTACCCAAGACCAAAAGCACAAAATTTCTAGACGGAAAGAATTAGGTAGAAATGGATCGTTCGAAATGGAAGAAAATCGGGGAGGCCCGATCGGATTGGAACCAGTGGATGCAAACAGGCTGAAAAAGAAGAAGAAGAATGCCCATACGTTTGAGGGCACTGAACTCACCTCGTCCGTTTTGTAGTAAATATATTTCCAATACCAAAAGTCATTGTTCACATGACCCGGTATTAGATGATGTTCCGGAAGGAATGGGAAAAATCTGCCTCTACCAGCCGAATCGCGCGAATCACCCGCACGAACATGAACCTTCTCCAAACATTTTCCTGAGTTTAAAAAAAATTGTCTCCAATTAACCACCACAAATGATTTCATCAGCGAGATAGATATTTTACCTATTTCAACATCCTCAGCTCCGTCGTCATCCTGCCTGCATTTCTTTTTATCCGGTATGGCCACTTCAACGAATCTGCGAACCGCTTCTCTACTTAAAACGTAACCAGCTCCGCCAGACATATAGCCCTGTGTATGGAATTGATTTTGTTGTTAACACTCCAACTCAAAATGATAGACTGCGGCAATGACAAACCTGTTTCACAAACGGCCTAAATCTGCATCCAAAATAGATGGGCGTTTCAGCTGCATACGGATACAGCATGTAACGTAAATTTTCAACGATTACGTATGTATCGTCGTCAGCTTTCAAAAACCAATCGTAATCGTTCAGATGATTGTCGTAAATGTATTTAAAGGATTCTTTGGTTTTGGCCCACAAATTGTTTCGACCCTCCTTCACTGGTAGTGCGATTGCGTTGATTTCATCGTCTTTATACGGAATATGAAATCGACTTGGTTAACAAATCATTCATTTTTCTGGCATCACAAACACAAACCTTTAGCGCTGCTCATGAATATCAATTTATTGCAGCGTGCGCCCCACGTCTTCATCACGTGTTTGGCTTTCTTTTGATGATTGCTCGGATTTGTCATAATCCAGCACAAAATTTTCACATCGTTAAACAGCTGATCAGCAACTGTACTATTCTCTAATGCATGTGCCTCTTCGTGTTGGCCATGCTTTCTGTTTTTATTGATTACATCAGGTTACCATTACAAAGTCATACCTTCCAACACACACTTACCCAACATCCAGCAAAGGACCGGCAGCATCGGCCAAATCGTGACCATAATGCGGATCACGTAGTTCAACTTTCGGCTCACTGGTCCAGTAATCTCTGGGCGGACTGGCGACGAATATAAAGGCAAACGAAAATCCAACAAAAACACCGAATATCAAGGTTGCCACATTTTTCCGAGCACCACAGTTTCGCGACACTGAAAATTGAATGGAATGCACAACGTTTAGAATTCGATGTGACATTGTGGTTCATAATAACAAAACAAATGAATAAAATGTAAGTGCAGTAGAATTCGATATCACCAGGCATTTTTTTTCTGTTAATCTTGCACATTCTGATGGATGGCTTTTTTGCAAATAAAACGTGTCTACGGAGTCGTGTTCGTGCACCTTTCCATTTACTCTCTTAATTCATTAATTTGTCAATCTCGATATCGACTGTTTTGTTGTAACCCAAGTTATCTCATTGTGACAATCAACAGCAGAATTTTCACACGAGAAAAACATACGCCAAGAAATCATTACAAATTACAGCTGACTTTGCAGTGTGATTCAAATAAACTTTTTTTCCTTGCATTGGTATTGGCAATACCTTTTAAATAAAATCACCAAAGTCCAAAAATACACATTTACTCGCTTTATATGCAAACGAGTAGAGACCGTACCGACGCTGCGACGGAGACCCGTACGATCTCGTTTGCCCAGCTCACGTAACCCTACTACTTACGAAGCCCTAGTACCTATGAAAATCTAGCGTGACCGCATACTTAGTACAAAACGTTGCATGAAACATAACCGTTGTGTAAATCGCGCATAGCGCGATTCTAAATAGCCCGGACCAAGTACAGCCTCAAAAGCTCATAGAGCCTGAAAGTAGTGGCTTTGGTCTAAGCCGAGGCCACAAATGTATTATTTTTGGCCAAGATATAATTGAGACTGACAAAATTCCTTTTTAAACATGATCCAAACGAGCGTTGAGCTCGGAAACTCTGAGTGGAAAGCAACAATGCTATAACCACTACACCTTAAATTCTTATGATTCACTCGAAGGCCTCTAGCTAACGATACAGTGACTCGATTTCAATGCATTTTCTTTCCTGGATTGATATTGTCAGTATCTATGATGTGCTGTTGCAATTTTCAGTAGATGCATGGCTTCTTTGCAAACAGAACATGTCGATTGAGTCGCTTTCGTGCCACTTTCCATGTGGTTCTCTTAATTCATTCATTTATCAATCGATATCGTCCTCAAGTTATGTCATTGCGACAATCAAGATTAGTTCTTTTCGTAAGTTGAGCTGGGTAAAATGTGGATTGAGGAATGCATCATTTTTACTAAACTTTTCAAACGAGAAAAGCATACGGAAAGGAATCATTACAGCTCACTTTGCATTGTTGATTTTTTACGAAAGAAAATGTTAAGTAATCAGCTACACACATTCAAGGGTAGTCTGAATATCATCGTTAAATGCGAAAAAAAATTTATTCAAATTACACCCATCTCCAGTAATTACCGTAATTCTGTTACCTCCATAGTCAATACATGCGGATTAATTACCCGACATTTTTTTCTTTCCCATTGTTTGTAAGGTAGAGGTAACAGTTGTCACAATAGGAAATTTATTAACACAAAATTGTGACTTTGTTTAGTAATGCGAATAGAACGAAACGGTGTTTCCATTTTACACCTCGTAAATTATGAGCTAGAATTTTTCGTTTCAAATTGTTTAGGCAGTGAAAGCAATTAAAAAACAAAAAAGAATCGACACTATTCGTTCCGACTTAACAATCGAATTTCATTATTTTTTTTACCAATTTTGTGGAACAATTAGAATTAGGTTAATTATAGTTCGTAACATTTTTTATGCATACAAATTACATACACAGCCACATCGACACAACCGCTCATTACAATGGATTACAATCGCTACATACCAGCTAGTCACCAGCACAAATATCATGTGAAAATGTAAATGGATTTTCATTTCGGTATTGAAATTCGATTTTCAATGTTAATTGAAATGAACATTTCTCTCTAGCAAGAACTAAATCGATCAGTTTAGTCATAGGTGAAAGTCAACGCGAAAACAAGGGATGGTCTTGAACTACATTTCAGCATTGTCATTGAAACAGACAGTGGATTTGAACGACGCGTTGAGCATGCCATTTTTAGTGGGTGTATGAACTGTTTTTCTCTTATAAAAGCTATCATTGAAACAGACATCTGCTGAACACGAATTCGGCAGAGTGTAATTTAAGTAAACAGAAAGGAAGGTGTTACTCACTAAATAATTGCTGACACACTGACACACATCATCAGAACGAATTGACAGGTGAAGGTAATTGTCAAGAGCAGCTCAATAGCGTAGTTTGCTTCTCACTACACGATTGAATTGCCAGTGCGAGTGTTCGAAACTCAACCGTGACAGAAAAAAAACCGATTGACAGACATGTATACAAAACACAGCTGATTGAATCGGTTCAAATTTGCTGTAGTTTGGTTCGGTGCGTTCAGTGATGTCAAGACATTGCTGGCAGCCGCCGGTATTCTATTCCTAGTAATTACGGTCCTAGTACAATAAATGTTACTAGGTTAGTCGCACATTTGACCGCTGAGCACTGTAGAAACAATTCGCTATGAATGGATCCTGAAAATTACAGAAATTAGTAAGATAACGATCCACCTGTGCTCTCTCGCGGAGTAAGGACGTTATTACCATTTGATTGTAAAGAGGGAATACTTCCAAAACAGGCAATTGATATCAGAGAAAATTTGAAACCACTACTCACTACCTACTACCAGTCGCACCACAATATCGGTTTTTCTCATCGTTTAAAAGAAAAAAAACTTTTTAACCTTGAGCGTTTTCTTGCTCCAGACGTAAACTATGAATATGCATTAGCCGGGTCTTAGAATAGCGTTCCATTATTGACAGCCGTTTTTTTGTTATTCAAAGCAAATAGCCATATTAACATCAACAAATATGATAAATTAAACATTTCGTTCAATTTAAATGAACTTGATAAATGAAAATCGATCAAAACATTAAAGATGTTGCCACTACGTTTAGTATATCTGCGTGATAGTTACGCGTAATAGCATATTACTTCCGGGGTTTCAAGTTGTTTATTTGACGAGTGTGGTCTATGTCCCAACCCGAAGGGCAGGACTGTATTTTCAGTCGTCAAATAAACAACTTGGAACCTGGTGAATACAATGTTTTACGTGCTTCAGCAATGCAAATGATTTCAAAAAGTGCAGAAGCACGTAAATCGTATCTTTGTGCAACGCATTGTTTGCTTACGACGCTTTAATGATAACCTTTCATGGAAATGGGGCATTCCATCAGTCATCATCTTCTACTTCATTAACTTCAACAGAAATTCTGCATTTTCACCGTCGTCGCTATAAATTATTTACGGATGACATAGCCGTTTGAAAAAGATTGAATGCAGACTGAAAAAAATTCTGATTCATCTTTAACTATTAAAGGACTACTATCACTTCAGCATTACTACCGACTTTATAATGAATATTTCTGAATAGGTCAAGGATCATCTACGAAATTTCAGGAAGATTTAAGACCTTCGTTTTGAACTGTATACTGACGAAAATAAGCAATTTGTAAGATACATTTGTAATTGATGCAAAAGCACTTTCTGGGAAATGAATTATTAAATTATTGCAAATGGAATCTGAACGGTGTATGAAAACAACAAAACTGCAGACTTCCATAGAGGTAATTGTAAATTTCAAAGTTTTCGTAAGAATTCATAAGACTCTCTTGACATTCTTTCATTCAGAGTTATCAAGAACACAACAGGCAACAGCTAAGCTTATCACTCACTGCTGTGTGGCTGTGTCTCGTGATGAGAAACAGTCGAAAGTACAAATGATAGAAAATGTTTTTTTTACATCGATGCATGCACAAATCGATCAACTGAATGACAGCGAAAATCCAATTCAGACATTTTTATGGAATTTTTTTAAATAAACCGTTCATAAAGGACAAACATGTCACCAAAATCAAATTTTTAATGGAGAAATTTTTGAAAAAGAGCATGGGGCAACTAGCTGCGGCACTAATAATTATCGAATTCGAGAGGCAGATCCTCAATGAAATCCTTAAAAATGGTAAAAAAAAATCCTCTGGAAATCACTGTAGAATCGTTAAAAACCCTCTGAAAATCCTTAGAAAACGATGAAGAAATCCTCAAAAATCATCGAAAATCCTCAGAGGATCTACTTCCCGAAAATCCCTTGTCAACGAAATTTGCAAATATCTGCTGCTCGATCGAATCTACTACTTCTTTTCATCAAAATATTTTCATCATAATGCTAGACACTACTTACATTTTGCTAATATTAAACCGCACTATTCGAACTAATCAGATTGTTCTGGCGACGCTTTCAATATATGATGTAGCAGTCGGTAAGAATTTCATAATGAAGGAAAATGTGGTTTTGCGACTATAACAATTCATCAATACCCGTTTCTAATCTACAGTAATCATAATTTCCGTCTACAGCCATAAAGGTACAACCACTTTTGATGTGGATTTTAAAGTATCAAAATCAAAACA
>JANTFA010023008.1:3009-15889 GCA_026413405.1 Phytosciara flavipes | reverse complement strand
ACCGTTTCGATTACATTCGACCGCCTAAAGAATTTGCAGTCACATACAGCTTATTTCCTCTTGAAAAACTGTTACGCCATCTCGAAATTGACGTATCTAATTCGGACACTGCTTTCGATACGAATATGCTTTCGATCATACGATCTACTTTGGAATCCATCCTCAACGTCGAACTCGACGATAAACCATGGACTCAAGCAACACTACCTATATCACTTGGTGGCTTAGGCATCCGTCAACTGAACGACATATCGCTTCCGGCTTTCCTTGGACCTGCACATGGCGCCTCGGAGATCGTCTCTCATATTAACCACCACTCAGACGAAATCCCTGTCACTAATTTGTTGGAATCCATCCGAGCATGATCGATTTTAAACAATTCCTCACCGGTTTCACTATCAAGCCAACACAGCTGGGATATCATAAATACTCAGCGGATACTATCGACCGATTTACATTCCACAATACGGTTTGGCGAGGTTAAAGGCTCTTCAGCATACAGAATCGAACATGCATTTCCTTCAAAACATTTAGGCACGTGGATGGACAACAGCTCTCTCCGAATTTGTATAACTCTCCGTCTGGGCTCAATCATTTGTCGCCCTCATCGTTGCATTTGCGGAACATCTGTGGACCGATTTGGAAGACACGGTTTGGCATGTCAAAGAAGCGCTGGTCGTCTCACACGCTACGTCGAGCCCAACAAAACCATCTGCAAAGCCTTATGTGTAATACATGTTCCCGCCACTATAGAACCACCTGGTATGTGTCGAAACGACAGAAAAAGACCAGACGGCCTCACCCTAATTCCCTGGTCTCATGGAAAGTGTTTGGTGTGGGACGCCACATGTTGTGATACCTTTGCCGACAGTTACATTCACAGTTCAGCCATATCCGCCTGAAGAGTTACTGAATCGGCTGCGAAACAGAAACACTCTTTGCACTGCGAGATAGAGAGCAACAACAACATCTTCGTCGCTTTTTCGGTTGAAACCATGGAAACTTGGTGCAAGGAGGTTTTACTTCTAGCAAACAAAATTGGCTCGAAACTGATCGAATGTAGTGGGGACTGTCGCGCGAAAGAGTACCTGTTTCAAAGGATATCTAATCTATGGCGATCCAAAGAGCCAACGTTGCGTGTATAATGGGCTCAATTCCGTCAACGTCCAGACTGGATGAGATTTACTACTTGTAAATGGCTTAAGCGAATTAATTCAAATCCTGTAACTCCAAGTAATTTTTCAATAAGGAAACTTGAGGCTCATAACAATGAGCTGATCTGCATTTTTATATGGAGAAATCAAAGACTCAAGTAAAACCCAGAAAGCGAAATTGTGTCGATTTTCAAAATACATCAAGAAACCCAAACACAAATCTTTGGAAGTAAAAATTCACAGACCAATAATTTAGCCAATAACATCCGGTTGAAACTATTAATTTCTTACATTAGGACAAACCTCCGTCAATTACCTTACGCAGTGCAGTTAAATTTGATATTTAGATGCTGCATCATCGGTCTAACGTTTTTTTATTGTTGCAAATAAATTCGCGCTTGACCATAATATTTGTGCAGTCTCGTCATCTCATAAAATGAAATTTTTCTTCGTCGTGTAAATGACTCTGGCTTATTGGTGCACTTGCACAATAAAGTCGAAGTCAGCTGGAAAGAGGAATTGACTTTTCATCTTGGGTTTTTCTTTTCGCCAAGAGACCTGTACGAAGTACTGACAACGACGGTCTGATAACTCCATCTTAAGTTCAGATGTGGAGTCCAAAAGTGTATATGCATGGGATCGTAATATTTACAACCGAACAGATGTTTAAACGACCTCTGCGGTGTGCACTTATTTTTGTATTCATTTTGTCAAAAACACCGACGGGTGACGAATTTCTTGGGCCAAATATTCCAAACGGTATGATTATGTCCAAGTGAGCCCAAACCGGTCTAAGCCGTATGATTTCATGCCAACAAAATAAGTAAAGGACATGACAAGGTGGACATGACAGAGGACGGTAAATGTCATTTATTCCTATGCGATTTGGAAGTGCGTCGTTCCCCCCAAAGCACACCATTGTGTACTATTGTGGACGAGTTGTAGCTTGTAGCGCCCACACAAAGACGTCAATTCGCAACATTTCATCTGTTATCAACAACGACGATAGCGTTCTATTATATACAAAAATGCGTGTTGTAACAAATGAAGTACAAGATCTCGAACCGCTCAAAACGGTATATTATGCAAACAAACGGAGTAATACATTTGCCAGATATAATAGAAATACGTCTGCTGTTTCTAAATGGTGATTGACGTTGACCTAACCCCAACGGTATACGACTCAGTTAAAACTCGGTTAATTAGAAGAAATTCTTTGACGATTTAGATCCGCTGATGAATGAAATTTTGTCATTTAACTTTGTCGAGGACAAGAAACTGTCAAAGATATCAGTGACAACAAATTCAAGATGATACTGTTTCTCACCAATGCATTCAATGCCTTAGCACCGTACTAATGCTAATACGAACTAGACAAAATAATAAAAATTTTCAGATTCGAAATTCGATTTTATGGGACATCATATTCGAACTGATGAAAAAATTCAAATTTTAGTGGTGAAAAGTAATGAACTTACGGTGGAGATGTTTTATTACATTTTAATGGCAAAGAAGTTTTCTTTTGAATACTATTATCAGTTTACTCAGAGATAGACATCGCTATAACGGTAGTTTACTGGGGTTTTTTTCATAAATTGATTTTATCTGTTTCGTATCGATTCAATTGCATGAAAATATGGGTCGTTTATTAGTATCCGTTTTATATTCGCGCAAATTATCCTATCGCATTATTAATACGACCGAAATGTGCGGTAACCGACTTTAAAATATTAATTTTATGTGCCTAAGAATCTGATATGTATAGAACTTGGTGGACATCATTCAGCTGCTATAACCAAAACCAAAAGTATAAAATTTCGTTTAACTTGAAACATCATAAAATTTACCCCAGGGCGTGTAATGTATAACCAACCAATTGAACAGTCAAAAAATCCGAAACAAACAGAAAAGTTAATTAAAGCACCAAGTCAAAGTAGAGAATGGTAATTGAATTTGGTTTTATGTCAAACAGAATAATTTTTTTTCTGCAACGAAAGGTGAACTTTTTCATACATCATTTGGGTTTGGGTATGATTTTATCACTGTTTCCATTTCCATAATCAGTTACGAAAAGTGGCTAATTTTCGTCACTAGTGATAAAATGGATTTTCATATACAGTCTTTGTCACTCCTTTTGAAACATTACCCGTAAATAAAAATCCGGCTTCGACCGAACCTCGAACTCCCGACACCAAAGCTGAAAATTTATCGAAAAAAAACCTCTAACCATTCGTCTATCGAGGTATATAATTTGTGAAAGTGGTAACTTCCGTCTCGCTTCGCTCGTTCGATAACATCTTGCGAAAAAAGTACCACTTTTCGCAACATAAATTACTGAAGAGTAGCTCTTCACGGCCGGCGACTCCAATCTAATAAAACTTCAACGGAAACTCATAGAATATCCTACTCTGCTTGAACGAGGTTGGTCGCAATGTAGAAAACAATTGACACTAAACAGCCTCCATACACTAACAACACAACACTCACAGGGGTTGTGAGTGTTGTGTTGTTAGTGTATGGAAGCTGTTTAATTGACACCGTTTGTGACAAAATGTTTGAAGGAAGGCCGTAAAGGCGCCGTCCACATATTGCGTCAGCAAAAATTGTTGATTTTGGAGAATCTTGAAAATTTAGCATTGGAGTCATCATTTTCTAGAACGACCCACCCGAGTGCTGACGTAATATGTGTACGGCCCCAAACTTGGAGAGTGTGGGTCAGAATGATAACGTCGAGAGTTGTAGACCGAACGTAGCGAGTTTCTTTCCTATGATGCCAATACATGTTGTACGTATGTATATACATCCTTTACATACTGAATGTAATGCGGATCAAAAGCCTTAGGAAAGCCAAGTTTAGGGTGAATTTCAATTTGAACTTATTAGTATTACAATTCAAAAGATGACGGTTGGATGACGGTTAGTTGTTTCCTTCAGCTTAGTCTCAGAGTACTAAGAGTAAAAAGGGTCAGTCGCAAAGCTTTGAAGAAGGAAATGTGAGGTAAGCTCCTGTGCATTCTTCCACAACAGTTTATATCGATCGAAAAGCCTTACCTTGTGCGTGTACCTACAAAACATCTGATATCATTTAGGATGCCGCAATCTTGCTCCTGGAATACAAACAATTTACCAAAAAAAAATTGCGTGTGGGAAGCTACCCTATGACTAGTCAGTAAGCGGTAAAGTATCACGTTGATTCATTTGCAAGTGAACTAATCGAAAAGGACGGACCGATTGGAAGATTAAAATAATTCAAAATTTCTATCAGACTTCAGGTTTATCAGCGCAGATAAATTTAACCCGTAACGACACTGCATAAAAACTTTCCTCGAGATCACAACCAATAAAACTGGTAGATTTATCTCGTCAATAAACTTTGATTCAAGTCTGTGACAAACATTTCCTGAAGAATCGAAAGAAAATGTTTTTTGAGTTGAGTTAGCCGAACATTTATTTTTCAATCGATTTAGATAACCAGTACATGTCGAATACATGATGATTGAACACGTCGATGATTAATCAACAGGAGCTGCAAAAGAAATTGATTGGACATTTCAGATTACGATAAGAGGTTCAGTCAAACTTACCACTGAAGCGGCCACTGCACAAACTGCCACCATCAAGTGGTAACAAAGCACCGGTCACAAATGGTGCAGTTATCAAATAAGCAATGGCAGAACTCGTGTCTGATACTTCACCCATCCGGCCCACTAAGTAATCTTTACTGCGATCTTCACAGAATTGATCAAAATTTTCATTCGGAACTCCAATTGATTCGAAAATTGGCGTCCGAATTAATCCACAACCGATGGCATTGACTCGAATCCCTTTCGGGCCCAGAGTAATAGCTGAACACTTTGTGAACTGATCGAGACCGGATTTTGATATACAGTAAGACGTATAGGTGCCCATTGCCAGTTGTCCAGCAACGCTAGACAAATTGACAACGCTGCCTTTCGTTTTCTCCAAATGTGGAACGGCCAAACTGGTTAGAATCATTGCACTACGTAAATTGGTGTTTAAAATTCGATCGAAATAGGCAACATCGAAATCAATAACCGTATCCGAACCGACAATTCCGGCATTATTCACCAGAACATCGATACGTCCGAAATGTTTAACGGTCTCTGCAATGATACGTTCGGCATCTTGTGTAATGTCAGCTAGAATTTGCAATGGCTTCGGCGATCCAGCTTGAATAATTTGCTCAGCCACTGCATTCAAACGTTGCTCGTTTCGTCCAACAATGGCAACGCTAGCACCCAGTTCGGCTAAGTGTCGAGCTGCATCGGCCCCGATTCCACTACTTCCACCAGTTACAATCACCACTTGCCCGGTCAAACTCATTTTATTTTGCACAAAACAGAGCCGATGTCAATCGCTACAAATTCAACACTGTACTATGGTCATCGTCAAGATATCTTTGCTATTTTAATTCACCCAAAATTATATCTATCCACTTTTATGATTGATGTTTGATATTTAAGCCTGACACGGAACAGATACCAAATGTATTGGTATTGGTTCCCTTACGTAATTTTGTTGAAATCTATTTTGATACTGATGTGCAAGTTCATTCATTTTTTGCGATAAGTTCAAGTTCCGAATATGCTTTGTTATTAGAGAGAAGCAGACGATTCAAAGATATCGAGAGAAAAGAAACCGCTGGATTCAGGCAGGTTTTTTGATATTTTTTTCCATAGCAGATAAACAACAAGCACGTGGACCTTGCGCATTTATTATTTTTTTGATATTTTAACATTGAACTGTTGGATGTTGGATTTGAAGATGTACAGACGATAGTTGAGATTGTTTAGCAAACTTTTCAGCACGTTGTTGAGGCTATTTAGATTTTTGGACTCGTTGTGGACTCGTCGATATTGAAAACAAAGTTCTGGTTCACATGTTGATGCACCTACGAAAATGAAAAGCTAAGAATTTCTTACCTTACACGATATAATAACAGCAAGTGGTGGGACGAGATGAGTGGGCCGCTAGAAAAAGTGGGCTCACCACTGGTACGGCAATTTGAGAAAATCTACCGAGTCATTCTTTTGAAATCCGGTAGTTCGAAACCGGACCTGTCCGCTCAAAATCTTATTTATATATCCCTAGATAGGGTTTGGTCCCAAGTCTCCAAAATAGGTCTCATATCGGTTCGACCTACCTTGTGTGGCCAGTGACATACGCTCAAAGTACGAACAATGATGATTTTTGGCCCCTGAGTCTCAGCCGCAGGAAGAGTAGGGCATGTACGACTATGGTTCCATTGGACAGCTTAATCAAAGTCTTTTTTATGAGCCATCGTCAAATCGGCAACGTATGCCTTCTAAGCAAAAGTTGGTACAAGGCGTATAACCACTTACGACGGGTGTATTTTTGCTGATTATTTTAACAAATTTTGTTATGAGTTATTGTCACCAGAGCTTAAACGTGTCTTGTAAATTACGTAATAGATGTTTACATCATTTAGAGGAAACGCATGCAATTTCAGTGTAAATTCGTACATACACATGTAAAATATTTATTTTTATTTTATCCGTTTATTGACCAAAACTAACAGGCCAAATCCCAATAACAAGCCAGTCAGTATTCACGTTACATGGCTAATTCCACGACTTTGTTCCGTGGCTAACAAACTGGGTCTTGAAACAGTTCGGGATCGATGAGATTTTTCTTAGAGCAACCTTCATGGAAGGTGTATGCTAATGATCCTCTTTCGAGAGAATCAGACATGCTTTAAGAAAAGTAGATTTCAAGATATTTTTGTGCAAAGTTTGTTAGTCACGGAACAAGGTCTTGCTAAACTAGTAACGGATTTTTTTCGTAGAAACGACACTCTTTGTTCAAATGACGCCATTGACATACATTCCAAATTTCAAGAAAATCTATGGATACGTTTAGAAGTTGCTGGCGACCAGATTTCCATAGGAACTAACGGACAGGGAATTTCAGTTATCTCAAAATGAATTGTTTTGCATTTATCAGCACAAATCACATGACTTTGAAGGTCTCGGCCAAATCTTAATCAATTGTGACGTGCGATACTACGTTGAACTCTTAGTATCCAGATTAAGAATATTTGGATGTATTCCAAGGGAGTCAAAAAGTTGCTGTCGTTTTCGTGGCAAATGGGCGCATTTGAAAACAGAGGTCTCGTACCTTGACTACAACTTCCCTTCCATAAGACCTGCAACGCTCAAATTTTGGTAATCGATTATGGAAAGCCCAAGCTTTGTTCAGGTTAGTTATAGGTCATCACTTATAAGGCTCGAAACCAATACGCCCCGATGTAGTGAGGACGACGATATGTCCCCTAGCCACTAAAAAAATTTGTTTTCGTAGTATTAGACTTGCGTCACAACGGTTACACTGACGTAGTGCAATGAGTTAAGGAGCAAGTTTTTGTTTGAATTGATTATTGTAGCTTGTTTGATTGAAATTATCCGCTGATAATACGATCGATCGATAGAATAGCTACCACAATCGGAATCGGTCGATCGCGATGATAATTCAGGTCAGTTCAAGTAATTGTATGATGGGAAACATGAACACTGACCTGAAACTGAATTTTCGAAAATTGTCAGGTCAGGTTCTAGGTATGCCTAAAATTTTCTCAGTTATACTTGGCGGTATCAGGTCAGACTCTGACCTGATCAATATTTTCAGGTTTCAGGTAAATTCAGGTCAGGTCAAAATTGATTGAAAAAACGTGACCTGTTTCGAGCTTTATATCACTTACAAAAATGTCTCGTACGGATCTCCGATCAACGTGTAACATTCAATATCAAAAATGGAGAAATACCATCCGTTCAACACAACACATAATATGCACAGTGCACAGGTGCCCCTTCTATTAAGTTTACGGAATATTTTATAGATTCGATTTACTTTTCAACAAAAAATAGAAAAAAAATAATAGAAAAATCCACTTATGCGTCTTGCAGAATGTGCAACGGTAAGAAGTTGCATTTTGTATACCTTTGCGTTCAGTTTACCATTTCACTTTCTATCGAATGGATAAATCGGTTAATCGGTTATGAGTGTGGCTTTTAAATGCTTCTCGTCTAATATGGAAAAGTTGGAAGCGTAAAATTTGTGAAAATAAACAAAACAAACAATTCAAATAGTGTGAACTGCATAACCATTAAGTGCTATTGGGGGTACTTAATATCTATAGACTAGATACAATTCAAATTCACAGTCAGTGTTGTTTAGTTAATATCGAACGAAAATTAATTTTGTGATTTTAATAACTATTTCCCATCGAAAAGTGTTTTTGGTTTTCATTGAACTGCATTGCATAAGTTCGTTGAATTGTGGTTTTTCGCAAAATATATAATAAACTGATGTAACGGCAATGTGTTTGAAATGTTAAACCGAGCAATGGTTTTCAAATGCGAATTTCCAATTTTTATCGGAAATTCAATCTTACGAACATATACTCGGGCACTCAATGTTACAATATTTCGGTAGTTGAGTCATCGATGGTCATACTCGATCTTTCCGTATTTTGACCGTGATTAAACGGTTTTAGCATTGATATTGTAATTTGCGCATTGTTCCAAATGTGACCGATTGTTTGTTTACTTTGTCTATAGAAATTTGTTTTAGCTCACTACCATCGAAGGTAGTCATTACTTCCGTTGAAAAGCTGAAAAATTTCAACTAGACTTCAGGTGTGTCACTTTCCAGCTTTCAGGTCATATGGATGTAGTGATCAAACTATAGACCAGAAGCAATGCAACTTTTGCTTCCTGCATGATAATAATTATCCGCCGTAACAACCCTTGATGGGTCAGAGACTAGATCATTATTTGCTAGTTTGGCTAGCGTGGTTCTAACTTTTAGAGATCGTTTCATTACCGAAAGTGTTTTACTGTTCCAGTGGTAAGCTGCGCCACAAACCTAAGTTTACATCGATGTTGAGTGCCATCTAAGGAACGGAAAAATCGTCATTGATGGAGACATCATGAACGATAAAAATTCTAACAAAACTTCGTAGTAGATGAAGACCTTCGAATGCCTCTCGCCTTCTTCTTCCTAGCTTTATTTTGCCTACGACTTGTGTTTGCAAAAATTTTCCTGATTTTCTAGTCTTTTCGGCTTTCAGGGTTAGCATTTAAAATATTCAATTTAATTCACGGCCGGTGTGCGATTTTGATTGATCGTGTTACGGATCTTGCATTCGCAATTTCCTGCTTCTCTTCTCGTGTTAGTCCGAACCGTTTTTGTTGCTGTCGCATTTGGCCGGCCCAAATGTGCTATGCTCTTCCCCTTTTACTCACCTTATCAAAAGAAAATTTCTCACCACATCATAGGAGTAGACTTTAGCAAACCATTCGGCTCTCTCAGTTTTGACTTTGTCGACGATGGTTTCTTCTATGTTCAATATTGACGTGATCCAGCTTTGTGGCATGCGGCACATTTTCATCTCTGTTGTTGTCAGATCACTTCATACTTCTCATACATAGTCCAGCATTATATGAACCATAAGTGAGTGCAAGTCGCGCCACCGTTGAGTAGACTTTGCCCTTAAGAGTGATATCGCGAAAACGTCGTACAATATCAGACTTTTTGGGACATGAGATCGCGGCCAAGTTATTCTTTCCGTCGGACTTTTGTGAGTAAAACGTAGTACTGCGTTTGGGAAAATTCACCTTGTGATCTGGGCTAGAATCCGCTGAGTAAAGGTCTGCTGTCAAGGTCAAGGTCCTCGAACCCATGTCCCAAAAAGTCTGATAATGTACGACGTTTTCGCGATATCACTCTTAAACTATATAAAGATGAGTAAAGTCAAACTGACCATTATGAAATCGACTGTGTATTGTTGAATTTTGGAACTTAGCGTAGTGTGTGTTGCTTGTATTAATGCTATCTTAGTCCTAAGTTGTTTCTTTGGAAAGCTATGTGAAATTGAATTTCGCTGATATAATGTCAACAAGTAATGAGTAATTTCTTACTCAAATGTAACCGGAAGTCATGAAACGCAGTTTTTCTATGATGCTTCTACGCACTTTACAACAGTTCTTTGTTTACAAACCTTAGTCTTTCTTCGATGTTCTTAATATTCTCAAAGTTGTTGTTATTATGCTTTAGTTCATAGAGCCTGTCTCATCCTTGTCGAATGGTACCTATGCAAAACAAAAACAAACCAATCGAATTGAGAAGCACTTTGAAGAACCACACTACACACTTGAATTGGTTTTTCTTTTCATGAAAATAAAATCGATGGTTTAATTTGCCCAAATGAAGAGAGAACAACAACAACAACAAAAAATGTTTTTTGTTAAAAATCTACACGCAAATTAAATCATTGACGCGCGACTAATTGCAATTGTTTCACTAAAAATAGTCTTGCATGAATGGGATTTTGTAATACATTTTTGGCTGTGTGTAAATTAAAGTAAAGTCTGATTCCGGGGTCGCCAGTCGCTCAATTAAAATTTGTCTATTTTATTAGGAAAATATTCTACGCATCTGAACTGTGTACGGTTATCACATTTTCTCACAACCTTTTCTTTGCATGAAAATGAAGTAATTGAAACCATTATGCCCGAGGAGAACAATGTCGAAAACCATTTCTTCATCGGATTCGGAGCGAAATTCTAAATAATCTTCCAACAAAAGGAAAAGGATCAAACTATGCAATATTCTCTGTTTGATACTTTGTTTACAGTCTGAGCTGTGAGATTTCCTGAGTAGGTGAAGATGCATGACTTTTACGGACATTTAAGTAGTTTTGGGAAACTTCGGAAAATATCTCTTTTGTTCAAGGTTGTGGGCGATGTCGAAATGAGCCAATTTTGTTTCGTTGAATGTTTGACGTGCTGCATTAGATATCTTTTACCGTGAACACTCATTCGATTGATGATAGCAAAAAATACAATGTCTGGGTCTACATGTCTCTCATGTTCGTTTCAAACAAGTCTTCGCTTGCGAGACACACGGGAAAAACCCTTGGAAAATACATTTCAAAAGCGTAGGTCACATAAATATCATCAGACAAGATGCAACTTTCAAATAAAATGTTTTTGTTACAGCAACGGAAGAGGGACTTAATTGAAATTTTCTGTTCTCCTTCTTTGAATAAGGCGTCCTTGGCGTTGCTCTCTGTAGCTAGATTTATTTGAATTAGATCTTCTTCACTTGTGTACCTTGTGTAGACAGAGTCGCTGTAAAATTAGAAGAAGGTCAACTGTTTCCTGAGCCACTGGAATCACTCGAATCACTGGAACCCCATGGAATCACTGAAACCACATTGCGTGCTAGAAATTTAGCGCCCATATTTTATCCGTTTTGATTTACGATGTTTTTCAGAAAATTAAAAATTTCGAAATGCGTGCGAAATCTAGCAGAATCTTGCGCACATAGATTTTCCAAGTACAAATTCGATTGAGAGTGTTTTCAGAAAAACTGAAAATTCGAAATGGCTACAGGAACGGCGGTATCAACTAACTAAGACAAAATTTGTCTTTGAATGAGGCTAGCTAGAAGATGGACGCTATATTTATCTCGATGTTGTCTTGGCCATTTTAAAATATCGGCTGCGTACGTTAAAGAAAATATAAATCTCTGCACCGATGACAGTTAAGCCGTTTTTGGAGCCGTTCATAAATGACATCACGCTATTTTGGAAATTTTTCGACTCCCTCCCTCGTGACGAAGGAGGGAAAAATGGTCGAAAGTGGCGCAAATTTATAAGTACCGTCATTTATGGACGTTGCTTTAAGAAAAGTAAAAAAACGATGAAAATGCACTCTTTTGAATGCAGCTAGCTGTAAAAAAAAATATTTTGTTTAAGTTAAGTGTGTGGTTAAGTGAAAATCCTCCAGACCAAGGTCGCTTCGCACTTATTTTCAATTTTTATTTGCTCTAAAAACACAAAATTCGCGCGCAATTTCCAATAGAAGCTGAAATTACCTTTGATTTGTATGGGCGCGAGTTGGTGCCACTCATGTCAATAATGTCTCACTCGTGTCAATCATGAAAGACCAACCGAGAGGTATATCGTAGAAGTCCAAATGTAGAGGGATTGAGTTAAAACTTTTCTTTAAAAAAAGGCTGACGACGGGATTTGTGTGATTTCATTTTCTTAATATGGCTCCAGTGTGGCTCATATGCCTAAAATAGAACTATGCTAAATCGCAAAGTCGGTGACATATAAACCCTCTAAAAGAAAAAAGGGAGATTTCGGTGTAACGAAACCCTTTTTTCCTTTATCTTACCTTGGTAGGCTTTATATCTCTGGATAGTACTTAGTAACAAGATTTTGTTTCCCTCAAATAAAATTGGGTCTAAGCTTTTAATGATGGGATATAAATGATGTTTTATGCCTTTTATACGGAGAATGTGATATTGTTCGTGTATACCAGTTGAATGGCTGGAACAATTTCTCAACTCCCATAAAAATGTTTTGGAGATGACACGAGTCACATAAAAAGAACGAAAACTTTTAACAACCAAAATGCGACATCCAATCAAAAATGAAACCTTGACAATGACTTTCAATAAAACCAAAAAGAATCTAATTTTAACCATGGAAAAGACCGAAAATAATTTAATTTCTTTTCAAACAAACGACCAAAGATAAAAAAAATCACACAATTCTTCAATGGTCGAGTCGATGTACTCATCTAGGACCATAATATATACATGGTGTCATATACACACGTCTATTACTTTTAGATAGAGACGTATACGTAACGAAACTAGTCAATTATTTAGCG
>JANTFA010022897.1:0-15896 GCA_026413405.1 Phytosciara flavipes | reverse complement strand
ATTAAGCTGAACACCTTTTGTGCAATAAATTTATTACTATCAAGTAACAAGATGCCATTAATTTTAATCATCTCTCTGTCTTACCCCGGTCGTAGTACTGCATAAAATGTTAGACAACAACAACTCGTATTCGAATACCAAGATTATAATACAGTACCGACTTGCTCGACGCTTTTTTTTTGTCTTGTGTTTGTACAGATGAAAATATAACACCGCATTTTATATCCTAAATCTTGAGCATACTTTGCATCGCCACCTCATTCGATTGCAATACCATTGATATTAAGAAGTATGAAAAAGAAATGAAATTATAGCTGCACACCGTTGAATTGGTATAATATATGAACATAGGTAGTGGTTTAGCCTCTTTTCCCTGAAGAAACCCTACTGAGTCATGCCATAGTTTAAAGATGTGCTCATACAAAACTAATTTTACATGAAAGGTTCACCATTCAACTTAATTTAGTATTCAGGCAGATTAGATGTAATCATTTACTCGGCCAACAATGTGAGTACCGGTACATTGAAAGCGATATTTTGAAGGATGCGTATATGATCGTGACGTAACGCAACGACTATTCATCGGCTATCAACAGCGGCGGCATCGGCAACAGTAATAAGCAATGAGCTCTGATAGAGCTTACTTATAAGATGAAACACATATGTCAAGTCTACTGAAGTAAAAGATAAACACTAAATAAACACTAGATAAATGATCAAACAGATGAAGTAGTAGATTTTAATGATTTAGATAATTTGATGGCAGTTTCGTGAAAATTATCGATTCTGGTAACGTTACTCCCTGAATTTGGAATATCGTTGCTTCCGTTGTTGGGGCCTTTAAAAAGAATTCTTTTCCTTGTATGACTTTACTGAAAGTCAGGGTCCTAACAGCAGAAAATACAGAAGATGTCCGTAGCAAAATAACGTATGAAATGTTACTGTCCGTAGCACTTTTTGTTGGCGGCACGATAACTTGAGTATCATTTTCAACTAATTCTAACAATTTTTTTAATCAACGAGAAAAGTCGAACGAAGAGTGTTTTTCATCCACAAGTTAAGTCAAATCGAAGGTGCAAATGGATTAAAAATGATCGTGTAAGCACTGCAAAGGAGTATAATACAAGCTTTTGTATACAGAATAAATAAGAATGAATACAGACGTTGAAGAGGCAACAGCTCTGATGGAAGTGTTTTTCTCAATCTCAAGTAGTCATCTGGCGCTTTAGAGCTGGAAGAATATCTTATCAGATATAAGAAATGACCATGAAAATGAAAATCAAACTGGTTTTTGGCTATGAAGGCCAAATTGGCTTTGGAAGTCAGACTGGCAATAGAGGTCAAACTGGACATGAAGGTCAATTGGTTATGAAGGTCAGACTGGCAGTAAAGGTCAAACTGGTTATGGTTGAAGTTAGAACAAAACAGAAGAAATATTAGTGACCAGTAGAAGAGCACAAATCTAAACATTTGCAAAAACCGTAATTCACATGAGTAGCGGGATTGTGGAATTTTATTGGAATATTTGATAACTAATACGAGTGTGATGTTTGCGGCCAGTGCAAAGGGAAGGTTTTAATCGAGGGGTTTCTCACTCGCCCAAATGGTGTGTAATCATTTCCTTATTTACTTAGTATTTCCTCGTATATTTACCCAGCATTTCCTCTTTTGTATGGGCATTTCCTCTGACCCTGTGTCATCATTTACCCGAGTGAGTAACCCCTCGGTTTTAATTCTTACAAATTAAAATAATCGAAATTATATTTGGAAAAGTAATTATCAGTCAAGGGATCTGACCGACCCAAAGGGACCTAGTCAACTTTTGTAAAGCCTACGTTCCCATCACCGTCAGCAGAAAATATCTACAAATTTTAGGATTCAAATTCCCCAAAAGACAAAGAAATTGAATCGTCCCCTCCAACTAGGAATTTCCATTAACTATAAGACCTAAGCTCACACGTTCCGAAGCAACATCGAAACTAAGATACACTCACCGATAATCGCCTCAAGTTGGTGTGTGGTTAGAGAAATATATGTAGAAAAGTTATGATATGGAAACGGTGTGTAGTCGTAGTGTAATATAAAATATCTCGTTAAGAAATAGCTGACATTTGGCCGCACATATAAAAGGGAACCTAACAACAAGCAAAGTATTTTGAACCTTTTTTTTCATGATGATACATCTTTTTCGTTGTTGTTGTTGGTGTTGGCGCAAATGAACTTGATTTTGTTTTTTAAAGTTTGAATGAAACGTGAGTTGAACAAAAACAAATTTGGCATGCCTTTATCCTCTGTCCATATTTATATGTGTGTAATAAATGGATGTATACATCAAACATATAAAGCATGCCTAACTAAACTACACACATTATAATGTGTCGTGAATTATTATTTATATTTTATTGTCATTACTATCCATTTAACCGAGACAGAGTAAGGAAAAAATAGAAGCTCGAACAGAAATGCTGATGTGCTTGCAGCCCAAGCGTCTCTCTAGCTGGATATTAAAATATGGTAAGAAAAGAATATGTACGACAGAAAGAAGAAGAAGAAGAAGAAAATGAAATAAATATAAATGAAAGAAAGAAAAAGAACCAACCCGAAGAATTGATATGAAGAGTAAGTAGATTATGTAGAATATATATTACGGAGAAGATAATTGTAATTTATTTTATATTTTGTTTAGGAAGAATTGAATTTTTTGATTAATATTGAAATATTTTTCATTTTATATGGCACTGTGCTAGGTTAAGGTAGAATCATTACGTATGGAATGGAATATATAAATGTTCATGCTTGTGTATGTTCTATAAACGTAGACCCGTACGAATAGCGACGGTCTTATGCTTTCACTTGTACATTTCTAACACATCGATATCGAATCCCTGGATAAGCATATTATATCTTCGGTGGTCACCCCTAGATGAGAACTCAGCGATAAAATAAATGTCCGGCATTTGACTAAATCGAATCCGATTTGGATAATTTTTCTTTCACCGAAAGGTAGTCCAAATTGTAAGGTCAAGTTCGAAGATGGGTATTTTCGGATGGCCTATACCTAAGTTAGGGCCTTCAAAGTAATGTTTTCCCTTTTTTTGTGGACTTGGTTTTATTTGAAAGGTACTGGCAACAGGTAACACAGGAAAAGTGAGCTTCTTGGGATCCGGTTAATGGGTCTTGTGTTAAGCTTTTTGGAGTTTTAGGCTCTTACTCTTTTCTACAATCCTTGATGGGTCAGACGCTAGATCATCACTTACTAGTTTCGCTGATTTTGGTTCTAATTTTTAGAGATCCTTTCATTACCGAAAGTTTTTTTTACTGTACAGTGGTTAGCTGCGCGACAAACCTAGGTTACATCGATGTTGAATGCCATCTGTGTACATAGAAGCGCACAGTTCAGTTAGTAGAAGTAGAATGCCAACGTCTCACATCAATATCTTTGCCGGCAAGCCGTGTGGCGGTTGAAGTCTTTTCGATGACCTGAGAAAATGGCCGCCAGACGGTGGTTTCAGTGTTTCTGCCCATATCTCGAGTAAATTTTTCAAGATTTCAGTGGACAGGCCTATCGAAATCGCTATATAAGCAATTTTAGCAAGCTTAAATGGAATGATCGAAAGATGCAGTGTTGCAGAGTAGTTTTAAGATGTATGCCTTTTATGGACAGCTAGCTATTATGTCGTACACTACTCGTACGGGTCTCCCTTATGTTTTTTTTCTACATTTTCTTTTTTGTATATGTTTTGTGTCTGATCATATTTTTGTGCCCATTGGGTATAATGTGTATCTATGTAAATGTATTATAATATTTATAAATATATTAAGTTAATGGAAATGGTTTTTTTTAAATGAAGCCGAAGAATGCTTCTCTTTCCATTCCATATGTCTTGTCTATGTTACAAATCTGTTTTTATTCTGAATTTTTTTTTTTATTAAATCTCGTACATACGCTCACAGAACATAATAAAATTTATCTTCAAACGGAATTAATAATTTTTTTTCTTCTTCTTATTTTCATTTCTTTTCATTGAGTAATGGCCGCAATGGCCACAAAGATATTGCTGGTAGGTTTTTTCCCGTTCTTTCTTCTGGAAAATGAAAATTGCAAAATCTATTCCATAGATTTCGATCATCATTTTTAAAAACTAAAATCATTTGCATATCTTTCCGTATCTTCCTAATAATGAGTTGTGATAAAAGTTGAGAGACCAACAACAACAACAACTGGATATCAAAATGTTCTGCACTGCCTGCGAGCATGTTCATACATACATTTGACATTTTATTTCCACATTTTCTCTATACGCACAATGATATCGTTGTATAATACGCTTTATACACAGTTGGGAAATAATTTATGTGAATAGATTTTGTTCTCATGACGGACAAGACGAAAGATAAAGATATGCTTGATGCTTCACCAAAAAAAAAATTGTATTCCGATTGTTGACTTGTTGAGCGATACGTCCCGTCTTAATATAATGTATACACGTTATTGACCAACAGAATGTGTGGGTATATCAGTGCCTCATGAGGCCACGGTTTTGAAATCTATGCCCCATTATGAAACATTTTTGTTCCATGATTTTCAATTTCCAGTTCAACATCAATTTGGCATTCGTACGATGTGTGACCAGTTAGATCATTTGTAATCAAAAGCAAAGATAAAATTTAGCGAAGCAATTTTCGTCGGTCATGAACAGAAAAAGTATTGTTGAAAGGATTGAAGTAGTAGATTATTTCAGATGACACTCCAAATTACAGAATTGACAGAATGTACTCTAAAAGATTGAAATTTACTAATTACCTTTCACACGAACAAATGTAGCTGGCTGCTATCTATAGTAATCGAGTCTATTACTAATAAACTAAGCCAGGCAGATGTCAGAAAAAAGAAACTGCTTAAGTCTAAAGTCTTAGTGCTTGCTTTGGTCTCGACACATAGATGCACAATACGATTTCATTCTAGGCATTAGGATTAGGATAATTGAACGAGAAAATCCCTGCATTTTGGTCATCCGATGGGCCTGTTTCGCGCACTCATTGATTCTAATGAAATTCATTCAAGCATGTGTCGACTTGGAATCTAGTATGAGATAAAGGATAAAGTGCGTGAGACTCGGAAGTCTCAGCACCTTGGCCTCTGATGGGTCTGTTGGAATCTACTGTAAATGTGCTTCCATCTGTTAATCATAGATGGAGCAGTTTGTCATGATTGTGACGCAACGTTATGCACTGCCGATGTGGCTTTATAAGAACTACCTGGATATTATGCTAGGACACGCAGGATTGTTCACTCCGGGAATCGAACACGGAATCCTTAACGACCGATTGAGCTACTTGGAAGCCTAATTTCATCATGAATCGCTGACAAAAGTAGTTGACATCAAGTGCTGTGAAATGAATCCATTTCATGAGGGAACTATTTTGTGATAAAGCCAAGCACAAGTGTGGTTTTGTGCAACAAGCTTAGGTAACTGTTTTTTCGACAAGTGTAGAGTTTGCATTTCTGAGCCGAAGGCGTGGTATGTAACGTCGATAAAAGGTTACCGAATCAAGTTGCTCAGAAAGAGCAGTAAGTGTCATAAAATTGTTCCCAAATTAACGAGCAGCATCCGATATAGTCTGGTTTACTGCTAGCGGCATGCAAAAGTTGAGTTTCACCATGTAATGGATCATTTTCGCAGGGGGCATACTGCTATGTAATATTCAACTTTCGCATGGGACAGGCAGTAAATCCTATTTTCTGCACGTGAATTTTCTCTGGTATCGTTCAGTAAGCTCATTCAAAACATCGAAAACACACAAAAAGCAAACACAACCCAAACAACATTCGTTTCAGCAGACCATTGACAAATTTTTCCTGAAACTGAAGACATACTTGACTTGCCCAGTTGAGTGTTTGTAACTCATAAGTGTCTCATAATCTCATGCGCGCATTTTTTTACTTCAAAGCTTTGAAGAGCACTGCACAAAATGTGTATATCTATCAACACCACTGATCAATAAGTGTATTTGTGTTCTCTCTGTACGCTGCGTAAATTATATCCTTATCTCAAATTTGTCGTGTCATGTCTTATTTTATTGCTTAGGTTGATTCGAACACACAAATAAAAGACGAAGAAGAAGAAGAAAAAAAATTCCTACCGGATAATCTCCATCATGTGTTTCATTTACTATGTATATATATTATGACATCCCACGTATATATTTGGTTTGCACTTAAAGTGTACTTGAAATGAGATAAAAAAAAATATTTAAAAAAAAAACAGTTCGTCTTTATGAAAGGCATATCTGAGATGATGAAGCATTTTAATACGTACACTTCTTCTTCTTCTTCATCGTTCATCGGTATCCATGTACACGTACAAAACTCCAAACTAACTTAATGTTTAACAATAAATAAAAGAAAAAAAAATTGAAGAGAAAAAAAACCCGAAGAAATATTTAAGAAGAAGAAAAAAAACCAACATTCAACCGAACACTTCATATTTCCATATAATTTGCATACCGAACCATATACGATACAATATACCATACGATGCGATACAAAAGACTTCAACGTCAGACAAATAACTTAAAGCGACGAACCTGAAAATTTTATTAGTTTTTGTTATTTTTATTTAAATTAACATTTATTATGTGTCTATTCAATTTGAACCTCTAATTTTCTCACCAAACAATTTTATTAATAATAATATCGTTGGTGGAGATATAGATTCTACATATCAGAAAGATATAACCATGGTTTACATACACGAATTCCGTTGGTGTCCATTCTATTGTGGAGGATTATGTGGTGCTGTGCTCTTCTTTTTTTTATTCTATATGCTCAATAGTTAACTGAAAGTCTGAACCCATAGAAATGCTGTTACGTTAACATATCAACAACGATATCTCACAACGTGTGAAACCTTCCAGAAACAGGGTAGTCATATGTTATCGAAAACAATGAAGTTTATAAGTGAAAAACTCAGCGTAGCGATTCATTTTATACAAAAATTTTTGTTTTAACAAATGAAGTAAAAGACCTCGAATCGAGCAAAACGGAATACTTCAAACAAAAGAAGTAACAAATTATAATTCCGATGAGTCTGCTGTTTATGAAAGTTTATAATTAACAAAAAATTTATATGACGCTGTCACGATGAAATACGATTGTTGTCTGTCTGTCAGAAACTCACACTTCCTATTCATAAAATAAGCATCCAAACCAAGAGAATTAAAGGGAGGAAGAACTTAGAAGACTTTATCGACTTCAATCTAGTGTGGTTTAGAGGCGCTGGGGGAAATTATTCTTAAAACGGAATGGTTTCCGCCGCTGTGTCGACCTGGAAAGTTGATCGTCTTTTTGCCAACTATTGCCATAGATTTGAGGCTCGCAACAGGTCCAAATAAGGTCATGTGAAATTGTCTCAAACGCCTTGTACAAAGCTCGGTAATGAATAGGGTATGGTATGTATTGTAGTAAACATTTATGACTTTCTGTTGCACATTGTAGCTGACACAGTTAACCATACATATTTCAGACGGAATTACCAAACAGGTCAACTTCACGTTAGGTCGAAGTCGAAATTGATTTGTTTTGAGAGTCATCCTAAAATAGGTTGTCTTAGTGGCAATTGCTATGTGCCATAGAAAAACACAATTCATACCATATCTTATTTATCATCAAGCTTTCATTAGTATGTCTACAGGCAAGCATGTCAACAGTGTCTTCATCAGGTCAATAACTTCTTTTGGTCAAATCATTTATAAGATATTGATTTCAAATCTTGTACTTCAATGCTTTGAACAAACATGTGGCTATTTAAGTTTGAATGAGTCAGAGATTTTCATTTCTCTTTTCCACTCTATTGATAACAGATGCACAGCCAATTCATTCGGTCGGACGTTATTTGGCGCTATGTTGGGTGTGAAGTAATTTCTAAAAAATCCTTGAACTTTCGAGCACAAATTTCTAAAACATACTCACTCAAGCACTAAGTCTTGTTTGTGTTTTTTTGTTTCTACGGTGGCCGTTACTGGACATGACAAAGAGGAAGCCACATCATCTAGTATGAACAACGACGTAAACAATAAATTGGTTCTAGCTGAGGTGGTCTCACATAACTATTACAATACGCATGCATGTTAAGCTACCGCAAAGAAAAGATTTTATTTAAATCTATTGAAAATGCTTCGATCTCTTGTTATACTTTTGTCATCTTTAAGAAGCTGAAACTAATCTAGTTTCATAAAATGCCATTTGAATGTGTCGCTGAGACACTGAAAATTGTTTGTGTAATCCTGCCAATCAAATATTCTTGTCACAAGACATCAATTAGGTAAACTATGGACGTTCAACGGGTTCAATATACCTGCAGATAAGATTTTTCTATTTTCTCCGTAAATTAGGCTCGTCATTTCCCAGTCGATAGTAATCCGATTTCCTCCTTTCCAAAACCTATTTCAATTTAATTTTAACGAACTTGCTAATCTCCCAGCGATTATGCTTAACCAACAGAACTTTTTTTTGTGTATGAATGTTATGGCATGAAAGGTCAAACATTTGACTCGTTTCATACTTAGAAACTGTTTAAAATGCGATAGCCATAAACAAAAGAAAAAACGTTTGTTGTTTTGTGTGCTGTGATGGCAAAAAGAAACGAATCTCTTCCCAAAGTTATCGTAAATATACATCACCGGTATTATACTCTATGGTGGAGTAGGGTTGCATGTTTCATAAAATAAGACTTTTCAGTTTAAAATGAATTTATAAACCCAATAACTGTGATGTTATTCATCACTTTAAGTAAATTGATCTCGATTTCGATTGCATCAGTGTGGTATATTCACTTCTTCACATCTTCGTTTTATTCACAATTTCATGTTGTTGTTGGTTCGGATTGTTGGGTGTCGTGTTCACAATGCCTGCATAAATATTGTTGTAAAAGAGGTATACGATCAGACGATATTCGTATTTGGGTCAAATGAAAGTTTGGTCTTTGTTAAAAGAGATAAAATATTACATTTTACTTTACAATAAATAAAGATGTGACGCCTGGGTATACCAAGCCAACCAACAATAATATAATAAGATAACTCGGAGCTATGTAGTTAAATTACGCTAAATCAAAAATATTCCATTTTCTATTCCAAATTCGGAAACGATCAAAGGTATCGGAGAATATTTAGATATTTTCGAGATTTCATTGAATCTTAGGAAATTGTATGATTTCCCTGATCACCTATGACACAAAGCGCAAAAAAGATTGAGATCTACTTTCAAAATATGAAATGAGCATCCAGCGGAATTATTCTTTTTTTTTATTTTTGCAACAAACGAATGATGATAATAGCAAAGGAAAAAAAGTTCTTCTCGTTTTGTATTATATATCGGAATCAATGGCATTTTGTTAAGACTTATAACCACACGACTCTTTTTCTTCCCCGCTCTTCAAACATTTTAAATATTTTTTGCAATTTCGGGCCATAATCATCACATTTCCATGTATGTGTTTGATGTCAAATGAGTGAAGATACCTTCGATACATTCGTTAACGAGCGAGAAAAGTTTTTCGCGCACTAGTGCGAGAGAAAAACTTTTACTTTCTCGCACACTGTTGGACCATTATCTTGAATAAATCGTCAATTTATTATAATCTTGCCGAGGCCGGACCGCGAACACCCGACACCTAGAGAAAATGACTTATGGTTTTGCATTGGAAAGGTGTAGTTATGACCCGGATTGCAGAAACGTTTTTTCTACCACGGTAGGTATGCTAGTATTTTCTCGCCGACGACGATGTCTTGTCGACGTCGTCTTCTCTTCGGATCGACCTTTAGTGCGAGAAAATACCGTCATACCTACCTCGATAGAAAAATAACTATTTGGATCTGAGACTCTAAATATGTGCTCGTTAATACATTTTTCCAATCATCATACAATAACTGTGGTTGGTTTGGTGTTTCTTTTTTCTCTCTCGAAAGAATTATTTTAATCTATTGTTTTGTTTAAATTTATGCCACAAAATGACTTGACTTTTCGGTTGTAATGTCGAGAAACTTTAATCGTGAAGCATTTTTTTTCCTCTTCGACTACTTTAAATAAATTGCCATGTTCGAGAAAAAAAACAACAACAACTTCCTGATACTATGTTTTAGAAAATGACATGCTCGGCTTGAAATCATTTCAATACTCAGCAATCATTTTCCAAATAGCAAATTTATTGATGTAGCGAGGACGTTATGTCACAGACAAATTTGGTTCCATTCTCTTTTGCATGTTACATTTCGAGAAGAATGAAATCTATGAACACGACGTCTGACTGTGAAGAGTAGAACCATAACACAATTTCTGTGGCAATTTTTGTTAGAAGAATATGTCTAGAAACAGTTGCGGTTGAGTCAACTAGTAACGTCTGTTTGATTTGAGTGTGCCTAATATGAACCGATGAATGCAAACCATTGCATTAACCTGTCAGACATATCACGACACTTTTGTTGAATCTGATACTTCGTTTGTTTGAAATAATGCTTTCTGTTCCATACAGGATCTACTACTTCGTTTGTTGTGACCTAATTTTGTCTATAAATGTTTGAATGCTACTTGGAACTAATCACTTACTTTGGTGATCGTTGCCGTTAACAGATGACTACTTCGTTTCTCAAATATCAACGTTGTAACGTTCTCACTTTTGACCCTCTTTGCGTTACAAGGAAGAGGGAAGTCGAAAAGTCCCTTGAATGACACGATGCCATTAATGAACGGCCCCTAAGTGTTATCAAAACCGTCTGTGACTATTGAATGAGTCGCAAGTCGCACATATTTTAAAAACTCATTGCACAGTAGAAATGAGGTGCTGACGGTGCGGAAAGTATACGCCCATCTTAATCTGTGCGTTAAACATTCACTGATAATTCATTGGGAAAACCATTATCAAAGCATTTTAAATGTATTTGTCGATAGTAATATTTCTTGAGATAATCAAGTCAAATACGTAGACATTTGATTGTTTTAGTAAGGGAGAATTCATAAATTATGTAGCACTATTCAGTGCTGTCATCATAATTGAATACTAAGTAGTACTTAGTAAGTACAGTTTGAGAAAAATAGCTTTCGACCTATTCAACTTTCTTTTTCCTTTCCAAGACCAATTGGAAGCAGTATCTCATGCATTAATTCGAAGCTTTTCGCCTGCCTTGGAACCTCAAGCTGCCACCATGCAGTCTCGGAACAAAGGTGTGGTTTTGCCATCGTGAACACAGATGCTCTAGCGTCAAATAATAGTACCTTGACAATAGCTTGCACCCTTGAGTTATTGATCTAAATGTATACAAAAGAGCGGCAACCTAGTATCAAAATGGGATCTAGTGTTATGTCAGACGTACTAGATCCACTTCACCCTAATCGGTTTTTTGAGACAGGCTGTCTTCTACCTAATGAAGTCGGCAAGCTTACAATCTTGAAAGTACGGTCGATCAAAATGAGCTGTCTATACTTTGGCTTCTCGGTTTTTTGGCACAAACTTTCATGTGGATTTTGAAAAAACGGGCTGGCGCTTAGCCAACATACCTTAAAGTATCACTGAAGATGAAATGTCATGAAAGTTGTCATATCAGTTTTGAAGATAATTAAATTTTGGAGATAAAAGATAATTAAGAAATAAAGATAAAGAAGAAAGAGAATTCAACATCTGACTTTTTTTATCTTATTTATTGATATTGAATTCAACTATATTCGCAACTTGCGCGTGCACTTCAATTAAAATAGCACACAAAATAATCGCGAATTCAGTTATATCACATTTACTTTGAAATTTTCACCTGTTGGCTGGTGTTGGGTTGGGATTAAATTCGAAAGATATCAAATTTCAGTCAAAATAGATTTTGTGTGTTTATGAAATTTTTATTTTCTCTTCGAATCTATTTTTAGTATTTCAAATCCATTTATCAAATAAAGTTATCTAATCAGATAGACAAAGACATGCTCAAAATAAGCTGTGCAATTAATGAAGTGTGCACGCCTTACATTAAGTTATAAAATGAATTAACATTGAAGAAGCTGTTTAGTCAACCATTGGTCGGCACGTGTAAAACTTCAAATTCCACAATACAAAATGGTTTCTGTTGTACTGGTTGGAATTTACCTTGCTTTATTGCTGTACAGCATTTACAAATGGGCGTTTTACAAGCCGAAAGGTTTCCCGCAAGGTTTGTGGTCACATTGTGAAAAAATAGTGAAAAATAAACTTTTGCAAATCTGACCTTTAAAAACCATTTGTGTAAAAGGACCACCACGCTTTCCAATCTTTGGAACATATCCATTGTTGCTGCTTCTCAATTACAAGCACATTTATAAAGCGGTCGACTGGCTGCGTAGACTTTACAGAACGGACATATTGGGTCTCTATGCAATAGATATTCCAACGATAGTTGCGAACACAACAGAAAGCGTACGAGCACTTTTAGAAAATAGAGCATTTGATGGTAGAGCGGTGTTTACATTAGTTCGTATTCGAGATCCAGCAATGGTACCCAGAGGTATAGAATACACTTGAAGTTGAAACCAAACTAAGAAGTTTTGAAAGGATACACTAGGTGAATTGCAATTACCAAGAAAGATAAACAATGCCAACTATTGAGATGTTGTTGACAAGCTTCTGAATGCTATAACTCAATTGTTGGTCGTGCAACTTGACGCTTGCAATCTTCCTATTATGCTTGAATGTTATTAAAATCGAAGTGTTTATTCCATTTGAAAATCAATATTTTGCTTCTACAAAATACCATTCAGGCATTTTCTTCACTGATGGTCCATTGTGGCACGAACAACGTCGATTTGCATTGAGATATTTGCGAGACTTTGGTTTTGGTCGTCGTCAAGAGGAACTAGAAGTTGAATCACAAAAGGAAATCTTAGAAATGATTGATTGCATCAAAAATGGCCCCAAGTTTGAATTTGAAAAGGTTTGATTTTATGTGACTTTTACTAAATTCTACAGTCGAAAAAACATAAGTTTCGACATATTAAACGATTACAATCCAATTGAAGTAATTCATTCCACATACGTAAACGTTGAATGTGAAATGTATTGGCTTGTAGTCGCTTAGTTTTGTTGGAACTTATTTTTCTCTAACTGTAATTTAAAATAAAAATCTACAGAAATACCATGATGGAAACAGTGTGCTGATGCCTCATATTTTAATGGTTACCTACAGCAATCTTTTTCATAAAGTTTTATTGAACGAACGATTGCCAAGAGATAAAAAGCATTTCCTTTTGGAGTGAGTCAATCATAGACATGTAGAGTAGAGTAGCAGTTTACATTGGATGCTTAGCAGGAACCATTTAGTGACAAAAGCAAGCTCACAAGTGTGCTTTTGAGCAACAAGCTTCGCTGATATTTTTTTTCGGATTAATTAATAACATAGCAGCATTCAAAGTAGTCTGCTTTACTGCCTGGAACAAAACATGCAAAAGTTGAATTTCACATAAAAAGCTATGAGAAACGAACCATTTTTCAAGGGGTAATTTTCTATGTAATATTCCACTTTCGCATGGTCCTGCAGTAAATGTGATAACTAGATGTGTGAAGACACCGCGCCATCTAGGTATCATTTCTCTGTAAACATGGTTAATTCTTAGAAAATTATTTTTAACGTTGATTAATTTTCTTCACACAGAGCTGCCTTACACGTAAAATTTTTCAATGAAACTAGTGAAGTCTGGGGTAGAATGTTTAGCTATTGGGATATGATTCCAAAATTATTTCCCAACTTTTCCGACTACAATGCTCTAAGGAAGTCAGCTATGAAGTACCATGACTGCATAAAGGTTGTCCAGCTACGCAAAGCAATTCCTTTTGTCGAATTTCATTTCGATTTTTGTTTAACTAGACCATTGTGGATGAACAACACCGGTCATACAATGAGAATGAGGAACGAACATTTTTGGATTTGTATTTCAAACGAATGGATGAGTCAAAAGATGATGCCACATCAACGTTTTCATGTAAGAAGGACATCACCACCCGTTGCCTAAACAATTTCGAATATTGAAAACTAAACTGAAATAATTCCAATTATTCACAATAGACGATCAGATGATTATGGTGATTGCTGACTTTTTCCTGCCAGCATTTTTTGCAAATTCAGGACAAACGCAATTCCTATTCCAACGATTCTACTTGCAGCCGGAAATTTTGAAAAAATGTCAAAGTGAAATCGATAAAGTCGTTGGACGGGATCGGCTACCAACACTTAACGATCGCGTCAAGTAAGCATAAAATACACTCGACGAAATTGGCGAAATCTCTTTTACATTTTATATTGAACTTAGTTTACCGTACGTCGAAGCAACAATCCGAGAATCCCTTCGCCATGAAACGTTGCTTCCAAATGGACTGCCCCATGCTGCACTCACTGATACTACCATTATGGGATACGACATACCAAAAGTATGACTCAATATGACTCATTATCATCAAGCAGAGCATTTGATAATGACAACGAGATATTCTTTTTCCGAATAGAATACACTTGCATTGACTTCATTGTATGCTGCCCACAGAGAAGAGAAGACGTTCCATGAGCCCCTACTATTCAGACCTGAGCGATTCTTAGATGAGAATGGAAAGTTTTCGCCGAAACTGGATAAATCGATACCATTTGGTGCCGGAAGGCGTCTTTGTGCTGGAGAAACATTTGCCAGAAATTCAATGTTTCTGGTTATTTCAGCTCTTGTTCAACAATTCGATTTTGAAATACCATCAGATAGTCGAATGCCATTAACGGACGAAAGCAGCACCGGCATTGTGAGATTTCTTCCGGATTATCGGTTGAAATTTTTGCCACGCTAATAAATCAGGTTTTGAATAAACCAGTGCTGATAAAACAAACAACAATCAAATTTTATGAAAATCTTTCGTTTGATATAACGAATTGGTTAAGGGCCACCTCTAGATGAGATGAGCAACATTTGCGTTTGTCCCTTTTGCGTTTGTCCAATTTGCGTTTTTCTTTGGTTCTTAGTGGGTTTGTCCCCTTTTTCGTTTTTCCTTTGTGTGTTTGTCTATTGTGCATTTATCCAATCTGCGTTTGTCTCTTCTACGTTTGTACATTGTGCGTTTTTCTCGCTTTCCTCGATGGACAAACTGAATCGAACGCACTAACAAACAGCAGCCAAAAATCAACAATGAATCGTTTTCAATCGAAGGAGAGGAGGAGACTCACATACATTTGTAACAAAGAAGTCGACGAAGAAGAGCAGTTCCTCGAGTAAATGCCGACAATTGTGTTTGCAATACATACCAGCTGGAGTTAAGAGAAACCAGCAGTTTCCTAGTTACACAGGAGAACATTATTCAAAGATTTTGTTTAGACTGGCAATTTAACACAACAAAAGATGTCTGCATTTGCTATCGACAACTACGACAAAATTAGGCAACGAGGTCTGGCTAATGTTCAGATATAGAAAAATGTGCGTTGATATTTAATGATGTAAAAGATCATCAGATGTAGAAGATCAGACGATTCTTTGAACAAAAGAAATACAAGATTTTACAGTCTCTATGAAATATATCTGAACAATCGACGACAATTTGTAATTAGAAACTTTAGAAATGAGTTCCAGCACAAAAGAGAAGATGTCCAGGCTGCGAAGCAGGAAGTAGGCAACATGAACGAAGCTCCTACACTTTCGAAGCTTATTCTTTGATTAGAAAATATTTTCTTTACTTCCTTGCTATTAAATTTCCTAACCACCATTCACCCGTCAAATTGGATATATTCAAGTCAAGTAACACGGTCTACATATAATGCTACTGCCACTCATTACATTTATAAATCCATTGGAAAGTTGTCAAACAAATATAGTTTTATAACTTCGATTAATCGGAACATAAAAATTTGTATTA
>JANTFA010022786.1:0-15897 GCA_026413405.1 Phytosciara flavipes | reverse complement strand
GTCGAGCTTTCGAAGCTTTTAAGAGCTTTGAGCTTCTTTTGTATTCCAATGAAAAAGTGGAATTAGTCGTTGGAATAAAAAAGAAGCTCAAAGCTCTTGAAAGCTTTCGAAAGCTCTTGAAAGCTAACTCAAAAATGCGATACGTTGTTTCAACTTAACAGGGCAGACTGTCATTGTCCAGGTTTCGCTGACGTAAGTGGCTACGCTCCTAACCAGAGTTGTAAAGTCGATATTTCGTGGTGGTGTTAAGTAGATTGCTTCCGAAGAGAGGCTTAAAAACACCTACTCGACTGCACCGTTCGCGTCTTAAGCTCTTCATCTATATCGTTTGCGGCATTGACAATGGACTCAAGATATTTGAAAGATTGGACAACGTCGAAGTTGTACTCGTTCATGGTCGTGTTTTTCTAGATCATTGGCTCCTATCCAGTACGAGGTATTTCGTTTTGTCCTCGGTAACAGCCAGTCCAACTTTCTTGACGTCCTCGTTCATTTCTACCAGACTTTCTTTCACCTTGAGTGTTCCTCTTCCCAAGAGGTCAGTATCGTCCCCAAAAGCCATCAGTTGTTTGGATGTCTGGAAAATAGTTCCATTCTAGTTACAACATAAAATCTTAGATCTATGGATGGTAAATTGAATCGAAGACAATTTGCCATTCAAAATGGTCCCAGGGTGACGTCATACACAATTTTGAGTTCAACCTAAATTGCAAATTTTCTTTTTTATCTCAAGTCGATCAACTAATTTCTGTCTTTTAACGTGAATCGATTTACTTTCTAAGCGAAGAAAAAAACCAAAATCTAAAAGCAAGAAAAAACCCTGAAGATGAACATTTTGCCTTCATCTTCATAACGTTTTAACATTCAACTGGAGAGGAAAAAAATCTGTGGTCAGCAAAAACGGTACGTGACTCACACAGTAATATCAATCATGTGTGTATCATCATCGCACAGTGTTTATTATATTAACAGCCTCACAGAGCAACAGATGATAATTCCATCGAGAATTAAAACTCAACCACATGCTCGCGCCGATTATACGCCGATTTAAGAACACATAACACACAGCTCGATAGGAAAAAAAAGTTCTTCCAATTCAAAAACATGTTAAGCTCAAGACAATTTTCTCCTAACACAAGAAATAAAATCACTCGACACACAAAAAAATATTTTTATCATCAAATCGAGTCTATGGAAGGCAGCAGCGCGATGTATATATTCTATACGTCATTTGACCTACTATAGCAATTCAATACACCGCTTGATGTCTTTTGCTTCTCGAACTGAAAAACTGTTTTGTTATTATACGGGAAAGAATATAGAGAATTTTTGTGGATTTATTTTTTACGTTGCTGCAAGACACACACACTCAATTTTTACTTTCAATATCTCGGAAATTGGGTTTTAGCTTGCTGAAGAATCTGACAATTTTTATTTTATTTTATTCTACGGTTGACCTACTTCTCAATCATTTACTTTCGATGATGTAAAAGGTACGGATGAAATGGGTCCACGATGAGCCCCCTTTTCCTTACTAATGCGGAGATGTTCATTGACAATGTGATGAGCGAGGCTGGTAAATGTAATTGAGAAAATGTCTCACGCATAGTTTACAACCTCTCGTTCATTCTTTGAAAATTGGAGAGTCACTAACAATTGAAAATAGCTATTTTGCTAACTTCTGCCTAAATGGAAGTCTTGCTCATTAGATGTGAAAATTGTCAATCCTAGGCGAAGTCGATGTTGATAACACATCGTATGCGTAGGCCCAAGTTAGCAACAACTTTTGCGCACTAGTGCCTAAATTACATTACCTCATGGCTGAAAAATTGAATGTGATACAAGCCGCCGTGTGTAATGAATTCCATTGAACCCAACCAAAAACTATTAACGAAAGCATAACACTTCTTCAATTTCATTCATAATCTCATAACCAGCGGCACTGACGACGTAATAGTTACGAAAAAAAAGTCACCGCACCACAAACTTTCGATGGATGGACAAAAATTGGTCTACCAGCTGAAAAAAAAACTCAAAAAGAAGAAATGGAAGAATTCGTGCCGGTATCATATTGCTACTACTACTCTCGGCTGTTGCGTGCATTTTATATGATCGTAATGTGAGACACTGATCACCGACCGCTTCATGACTAGCAATAAAAAGGTGAAAATATAAAAAATAAATATTGATGATTATGGTGATGCGCATCAAACGAAAGAAATCCCGTTACGTCCTGAATTCTTATTAATATTATGTTGCCGATTCGAATGAAATATTTATTAAAACTAGCACAACCAATACTCGTAAACGTAGACTTGAGGTAGAGTCAGTCGTCGTCGTCGTCGTTGATGTTCTGCAACGATTATTAAAATAAAAACTCATTGAATGCGCGTAAATAATAATTATGTTGGCCTGGTCAGTCGTTTTGATTTCTTTGCGAAGATGTATTTATGCGGAAATTGAATGTCGATTTTCCGATATGCAGACCTAATTCGTCGTCACAATTTTCGATCTGAGTTTTTTTTCATAGGGTAGACGCACCAATGCTCGGACATGTGTCAGTAGTTGGACTAAAAATTTCATTTAACCCGACTACTGGTAGACACTAACTTCACAAATTTGTTTAGCAAATTTTAGATAGAAAGTCCCTGATTAATTTGACTTTTGTAGAAGCCAGGAGCTGAATGCTGAATGCTAAGAATCATCATCAAAGTTGAAAAAGACGCTAACTGTCCAAGCATTGGTACATTCAACCTAGTAGAAAAGTTTCGCCATGTATCCGTACCAAGTTGTGAACATCGGAAAGGTGTCATAAGCACTTTGCTGGTAAATCTCGCTGCTAGCTATTGTGAAAGACTTGCTAATTAGGTTCATGTTGTGGTGGAAAAATAAGAACAGAAACTCTCTACACAATAGGTCTTCTCTCGTTGTACTTCATCGACCGATGCTAACAAATTAAACTCTTTGCTAATTAGATTAAATCATCTATAGAATTCGTCGTTGGTGATTTACGTTTCCAACATTCCGTCCATCATTTAGTCACTACATTTTACCAATTCTTATTGTAAGTGCAACTACAGACAGAAGTGTTTCACATCGGCTTGATCATCATTGTGAGCATTGTGCACGTATGTTAGTTGAACCCTGCAATCTTTCCATTTTCTAATTTCTTTAAGCCTTTATAATATGCCACCTCATGAAACCAGCAGACATTAGCACTACACATGTTCGAAAACACAAAACGTGACAAAAAAATTCCCATTCGCGTCAACCACTTTCCTTTCAAGAAACGAAAAAAAACGTCCGGAATAAATCCACATGAAATATGTGAATAAATAACAACCGAGGGGAACGCAAAAAACAGAACTTCTTAGAGAAGATTCTTCACGTGCTTCGTGTCCCACTTATCGCATCAAGAAACGAAAAACGAAATTCATAAAAATTCATTTTAAATTACACTTTTTGCAATTTGAATCGAGTCAACGTTGTTTGTTACAATTGAATAAATGGTAGCGAGAGTTGAAAAGCGCTTTTAAATCATGGAAAAAATATCTGTGTCACCCACGCGGGTCTGTCGCACAAAACGATTCATGTGAAATGAATGTATGTTCTGTCATACATAGTCATGAGACCATAACGTGGTTAGTCAGTCAGTCGGTAGTCGGTTAAGTTACACAACATTGTGTGTGTATCCGATGTATATCGATGCGGAATTGTGTTTGGCTACCATACAAGATGGCACAGAAGCATTCTGTTCCGGAAGAATGGTAGCCAGATGCGATTAGACAGATGAGAAGCTTTGTTGAATGGTCAAACTTTTTGAAGAAGCTTCATCTGTAATCGACAGTGATGATCGTAATAAGCGATTGACTCGGTACAGCATTTCCTTATATGCAAAAATTTATGTTGCAACAAATGAAGATCAAAACGAAATACTTTAAACAAATGAAGTAGTAGATTTACTGAATATAATTGCAATGCGTCTGTCTGAAAGATTTCAAGAAAAAATCTTTCTTGTTAGTTTCGGTGGACGTACAACGCGTCACTGCTTAAGTCATCGATCGAGTCAATTGTGTGGTCAATGTGAATTTATTCAAAAGATCATTTTTGATTATGCGATTTCACTGTGAAATTTAATATGTTCCATGGCTTTTACACACTCAATGTTTTGGTGGTGTAAAATGACCATTGACCCGCGTGTATAAACTGTGCAACAAGCTTTAATGACTTTTCGTATCTCCACCAAATCTTATTTATGCAAAAAAAATGTACATCTTCGGTTCCACCATAAGGAAAAACAATTTAAAAAACAATCCGATATGATGCACCCACACTGAATTCGGGTGTTGCGATAACGGTGCACGACTTTAATCTGCTTTTTTATGGCTTTAATTTTGAGAGAACACGACACAATTAATTTGAAGATAAAAAATTTTATGCTCCGAGTAAATTATCTGGAATGTCCGTTGATGCAATATGTGGAAGTGTTTCGCTTGATGTTATGGAATTGCTTTGGCAAAGAAAAAATTAGTTAGAGATATGCGCCACTATGGGCATTACAAACAATTTGCAGTCGCCTTTGGTAAAAACAATTCATAGCACCATCAGCAGTTAGCACCAAGTCGAAGCGATAATTCCATATTTGCAAATATAAGGGACGGACATTGCCCAACCGGTCATACGATCTCTAATCTTAGAGTGTTTTTAGAAGAGCTTCCTGCAAGAATAATCAAAAAGTAACTGCTAGAAAACCAAATAATTTCTAAAATCTTACAGCCAGGCATTAAATGATTTGTTACTCATCGAGCTTCATTCAAGCCAGACTATATCGATTCGTAGAATGAAACGCACCCACTGACTCTGTGACTGTACAGAGACCAGAGTGACCAGTCCGACTCATTGAACTGAATATTATGTTCCTTTTAAAAATTTCTTCGCTACTCAAAATTGCCAATGATTCAGTGGCGCAATTCGAAAGTTACGAACCACCGCAATACGCATCACAGTCTTTCACAATCAATGTTAAGTGTCGTCGGTCTATTAATTAATATCTCATTAGAAAAGTGATTCAATTAGCTGTGTTCATCGTATATGCATTGGAAACGACCGTCTTAACAAATTTAAAGAAAGTTAAGTGAATCATAAAACGTAATACAAATTAGAAGCTCGTAAAACCTTGGATGCGGTCACCGCATATAATATTGAAGAAAAAAAAAGATATCCAAACGCGCCTTCGCGTCTGTGGTTCAACTTTATGTTCATTTCTACAAGTTTTTCTTTTTGATTTTGTTGTTTGTTACTTTTGATCAACGAACTTTGGTTTGAATGTTTTTCTCCTTCATTTTGTTCATGAATGTATATCAAATATCAGTGGGGTTCTTGACCCCATGGATATATTCAGTTCCTTGTTTATTGCGCTCATTCCTTTTTGATAATGTACTTCACTCACTCAGAGCTGCTTTACTTGCAGAGAACCACACCATCCATGAGCACTTTTTTTATCCATTTTTTCTTCACTTTTTTTCTGTGGTTGCATCCATGATTGTAATTCCGAATAATTTGAATAAGGCGCATTCGATTAACTTGAATTTGAATCAGATTTGCATAAAATACAATAAATTTTGCAGAGAACATCCACCGATCGCTTATTGCAGAAGATCCGCTGTGCGCGCTCATTATACCGGATGATAAATTTTAAAATAAGTTACACAGAATGGCATGCACGTGTATGAGCAAGTAAGGATACGCCTGCGATTCGGAGAAATAAAAACGATGACCTGGTCGGATAGCTCAAGTCATAAGTGCGCTGCAAAAATTGAAATTTGAGTAGGTGAAGAAATGACCGGGAATGTCAACGATTCGTAAACGGGAGTGTTAGTCTTCTCAATGAGGGTGTAGAGATCTAGATTTCACGAATTCTTGGAGTTAAAAACATTCAGTTTCACGAAAACGTCACACACAAGCAAATAATTTGTCGGTATGTCGAAATATCATGAAAATGAGTGCGTCTGATGTCATTATCGTTTATTTTTGGCTACACTTCCCCCAATAGTTCAATGTTTTTTTATAAACTTGAGGTCTGATAAAGCTCCACTTTTCTATGTTAATTTTCTTCGTACCAAGGCTGTAACGTACGCTGACAAAGTAGCTCCAACGTTGAGACGTGATAGCAGAAAATATCATCGTCACTTCAATCGAATTCCACTTCGTACAGCAGATAAAAAAGTCAAATTCAACTTTCTCAGGAGTGAAATGCTTACTCTAAACTGTCGCGATAAATATTTTTGTGGCTTTCATTCACGTCTGTGCGAAAAGCAAATTCATTGTCGCACGAGCTGACCCAGAATACAAAATTGTATAAATGTAACCAATTTCAACCGAACGATATTGCTTACAGAGACTACGAGTGCAATGAATCTTTATGGTAAAAAATAAAAATTGAAAATAAAAGTCACGACCATCAGCGCACTATACACTTTGTTTGAAAGTGAAATTTCTATCGTTTCTTTTGTGTCGAATGGGAATGTTCTCAGATTGGAACCATTACAATTTTAAGATATGAAAATAACTCCCAAAAACGTAGCGAATTTTCACAATTTAATTGCTTCTTATACTACTGACTCAGTTGATTTGCTTAAACAAACAAAACGAAATTGTTAGATCATCGTAAACCATAGAGCCATAATTGAGGTAAAATTTATATGGGCCACACATTTGATACACCATTTAATCACTTCACTTGTGAGATTCCCACGCAAATGTGGGAAAAACTTTCTTCGATTCATTCAGTCGAGGACAATTGCACTTTTATTTTTCATTACTAAATGTTCGCAGAATTTGTTTTCTTTTATTATTCGGAGAGAACAAAGGCGGATTTTAAATTCATTGATATTTGAGTAATTGTTGTTTGATACACGTCAGTGTGGTCGGTGACCGAACCACTTTAATCTTGAACTTGCAGAATTTCTCAATATTTTTACATGCTTTTGCATTCACTAGGGTCGAAAGTGGCTCATTACAGCACTAGGGCTGAAAAGTTAATTGAACGAACCCCGAAAAAATGCATTAACCGAGCAGCAACACGTAAATGTTTTTACTTTACTAGTGAGGGAATGTGGCACTAGTGAAAACCCTTTCTCTCGCTCGAAAAATAAAACGCCATATTTCATCAAATTCCTTCACTGGTAATAACGTCGATTTGATGCTTGTTTAAGTCTATTCGGGTTGGTCAGGAATATCGAACTTGCACCGAAACTCTCTTGAGATGCATTGTGTTTCTTTAACACAACAACTCATATCTAGATCAATAATTTTAATATCGAGGGATGAACCGCTCCTGCCTGTGTTTACTATGCCAAAGGGTCACAATTTTCCATAACGGAAAAAATGTAGAAGTTTGTCGTAAGGGAATGATAATATTGTTCACGTACGTGGCTGTAGATAGGGCAGTTCTCTACTTATTCTAACATACCATCGATATGTTCATTGGACATTGCTTAGTTATATGGAAGATGTCAGTAGATGTAGATATTCACCTAGTAAAGTGGTAGTATGCTTGACTATTGGTAGCATTGACCCTTTAGCTCCTTGAGTCGATGAATGGAGGATTGGAGTTTTGACAAGTTATTTTTAATCGGCGTAAAACATCATTCTAAACAAAAAATTGTTCTACGGTTACCGTAGTACGGTATGCCTCCAAAATGCACCGATTTTTTAATAAGTTCGTTTGAACTTCGAAACGTACAGCCGCTCATATAAAAATTCTGAAATGGCGGCCATTACATCTTTCAGACTATTTTAAAATATTCTCTAATATGATCTAAGATGTGGCCGAACATTCAATTCTAGCTATACAAACCACCTCACACAGTGCTACTCACACAAACTTAAATTCAACGCGGCTGCATATGGGCTCAGGTACATTTTTGGCGGCTGACAAAAATGGATCGGTTTTGGGTCCGTAGAACAATTTTTTGCTTAGAATGATGTTTTACGTAGAAGTTTCCTGGACAGTTTGCTCTGTTCGATTTTTAGAATATACGCAAAAAAGTCAAAATTCTAACTGTCCATTGTCAGATGAAATGTTTCTAACCATCACAAGTACTTTTTGAGTGAAAACAATCGCATCTTAATTCAATATTCATTATACCCAGTCAAACATAATGCATGCTAACAACACTGTCGTGTAGTTATACGCTCCATAATCAGCGAGGAAATGCATTCGATTTGAAAATTATTTTAAAGAGATCTTAATATGTGTAGACAACAACCCGATACAAATAATATGAGTGGTATTAAACGAAAGCAAAATAAAAAATTATGTCGAAACCATAAGCATGTTGTTTAACGCTAATATTCTTCAGAGCATAAAATTATTGGTGAATATAAAATACCTGTCCATGTTACCTACATATTTTGCGTTTTATGAATAAATTTCTGTTGTTTTTTTTTTACCAATTTGACACACATTTTTATTATGGATTTGAAACAAAACTGAAATTTTGTTTATTTTACACGCATTATTAACGAAGCTTTTAGAATTCAATTTTTCTTTTCCTCATTTTGTTTTTAACATGATCTGAAAGACGTGCTCACAATGATAATTACATCCATCGTATGGAGGTTATCATATCTACGTTTATGGCAAAGTTATAAAAATCAAAACAATTTTTTTTTTGTTACCGCGCTAGAAACCTAGACTGAACTCACTTCTGGTTTTTGTAAATTCATTTTTAAGTGCAAAAATGGTCTCGTTATCTAATTTTGTTTTCTATATGTCATTTTCGCGGTGTCACTTCAAAACAGAGTGAAAAAGCCACAACAACAACACTATGGAACCACTTAATAGCGAAGATGGTAAAAGCAAGAAATCAATTTTACTGCCTGCCCCTATGCGAAAGTTGAACATTACATAGCAATATACCTCCGGGGAAAATGATACATTACATGGTGGAACATTTTCGATTCATTTTCCACGAAATTGTATGTGAAAATCAACTTTCCCGATTTTTTTAATCAGAAAATGGTTCTCTCATGTAATGAATCACTTTCGCAGCATCCCATGTAAACTAATTTTACTAAGGACGATTTTCCATTTGTTGAAAATAATCGCTGTTTCGTTCATGACAACGTCATCGCTACTATGGTAGACCTTATCCTATGAACACTATTCACTTTTCGCATAAACTAGATCTTCAATCATTCAAAAGTTCTTCGTCTTCATAACTAACTGAAATTCTTTCCCGTTTATTCCAGATGGCAGAAAACTATTCGGCGGCTATCGAATAACACCAAAATTTTGCAGAGCATCAAAAACATTGCCTAGTTCCGATCCACGATCACACGGACCAACTATATGTATGTTCAATCATGAATGTACGCAACGGCAAGGTGAAGTAGTGGGCGCATGCATGGACGGGTAAGTTCGAACTAACAGCTATCACCGAGCTATTCCTAAATTAACACACAAAATATGAAAATAGATTCCTATTCGGAGCCTGTTGTCAACTGCATGGAGAAGTAGACACAACTCTAATTGATGAACAAGGCGGCGATCATCCACAGTCGAACTTAGCTGCTGCCCAATCCTATGAGTCATATGGAAATCAACAAGCGTACCCAACGCCTGGCGATAAGTATACGGAAATAAAACTGCAAGACAATTCAATGGTACATCGACCATCAACGTCACACAAATATGGTGGCATCAAAAACAATTATTACGAATCGTCGATTGAAGATGAGAGTAACTTGGTGTCTGGTCATTTGCCTAGCAACGATCTTTATTCCGGCCAGCCACAGCAGTCACATCATAATCAGAATAATAATGGTTTCTACGTGGAAAATGATTCAGTGTCTGTGTCATCACCGTCCCCCGAATACAGCAGTAGCAGCACGTCTGATTATTTTCCAACCACAGTTGCACCTTCAACATTAGCCCCAGAATACTATCTACCTCCATCGGCAGGCACAAGTCCTCAGGAAGAGTTCAGCCAAGAATTGCCAACATTAATACCAACTGGTCCATATGGAACATCCGATGCATTCAATCAAATATCTCAGTCTATGTTCAACAGTCAGAGTTCTGATTTCACTTACAGCGGAATAACTCATCCCGGCGTTGATTCGATCATTGTCGAGGAAGGAACATATGCCGAACCGGTAACCGTTTCAACGGAACGACTGTCGACCACCAGTTCAGCACCACAAAAAGTTACTTATGCAAAGCCGGCCTTCAAACCGAAACCGACCAAAGCCAATGAAAACAAATTCGTGTTAGTGCAGACAATCGATCACAATAAACCGTCAAAGCATGGAGCGATGTCCGAGAATGACATCGAGTCCATTGAATCGATAATTTTGATGTTGAACGATACGAAAACGGGACCACAATACAACACCGATCCACCTGTAATTACCAATTATGGGTCCAGTAGCACGACTGCAATCGACCACAACAAATATGGACAGTCCAGTTACTACGTAACAACCAAAATTCCGTCATCGACAATTCAACCACCATCTACCAGTTATGTGTACAGTCCCGACCCAACTCGTCGACCAATTAATGTACAATCAACTATTACCAGTAGTTATGGTGCCGTGACTCCAGCACATTCGACACAATCGTACCTGGTAACTGGCTCACCCAGCGCCACAACAAAACTACCATTTACGAGTTACGTTACCGCTGGTCCAACTACGAAACGCCCATCAGATGACGAACTTGTTGGCAGCACTTATCGACCTACAACGTATGCTAGTAAGAAACCAACCAAAGCTAAGAACCCAACTTCCAACAAAACTTCAACGAAAGACCCTCCATCAACGAGTTATGTAACTGGTCCAACTACACCTCGCCCAAAAAGTACAACACCAAAGAAGCCATCTACCAGCTACGTTTACTCCAGTACGACAACCAGAAAACCAACACTTATCACGAAGAAAGCAACGAAGAAACCTACAACAATTAGTCCAATTTCGATTGGCTCAAGTTATGGCAGTGCGGTAACAACTGAGAACGTTCTACAGGAGCACATCGTTCAGTCGAAGCCATTGGGTCAAGTGCCGCTTAAAGACACTTTCGGCACAGACAACCCCTCACCAACCGTTCTAATTACACCGAAGCCAACAGTAAACTTGATAACATCGAGCACCTGGACACAGAGGCCCATTCTTGTAACGAAAAACACACTAGCAACGAGAAAACCGAGCACTTCATATGTATACAGTCCAGTTATTACTTATCGGCCGACGTCTGGACCGAGCTCAACCTCTGGTTACACTGTATCTGCGTATGGAAGTTCCACGCCCAACTACATCTCTTCACCAAGTGGTACAGGTGCATCGGCGCCAGACTACTCTTTGTTACCAGACAGCGTTTCAGTGTCGAATGATTTCTACGATTCAGGATACTTTGGTCAATCATCAACACATCGACCGCATCAAGCATATCCATCCACATCAGGCTATGGTGTGTATGAAAACGACTATGACAACACCATTTCGGGCTCATCGACATCGTATCCAGCCTTCCTTGGAGCCACACAGTCGTACGGTCCAAATGGGAAACTTCCCATCGAATATTCAACCCACCACGAGGAGCTGTACTCATCACCCATAGAGCTGAACAACTTTCCACCAGTACGAAATCCTAATTTGAATATGTCGGCTGCATTAGCACCTGGTATTGGAATGGATGAATATGACGTTTCAACACCGGACTTTGTTGAGGATCAAGTTTTGAACGATAAAATGGGACTGTTGGTGAGCAAAATTGTCGAATCATTGCAGGGCAATTTCGACGAATTGGCTGACGTTGTTTATTCAGAGAAAAACACTACCACTAATGTGACAAAGAGACCGACAGCTACGACAAAGAAACCAGTTCAAAAGGCTACAACAACAAAACGACCTGGAGCTAGGCCGGGAACTACAGTCACGAAACCAGGTGTAACGACACAAAAGATACCAGTTACAAAAGTCACTACCAAACGACCCACTGTTTCTCAAACAAATACAAGACGAACAACGAAGAAACCAACAACGGTTACAATTACAACAAAGAAGCCAGTGACCAGGGTAAGGGACTGTAGATTCAAGAGGAAATTTTTTTTAATTTTAACCGTCGATCCTTCTGCTCTACTTTTAGATCACGACAACAAAACGAACAACAACAAAGCCGACCAGAAAACCGGTTACTACGACGGTACAGCAAGATGAAATCGAGGAAGAGGAGGAAAACGAGGGAGGAGAAGAGGAAACTGTTGACGAAGAAGAAGAGTCTTCAACATTGGCTGAAGGACGAATTCGTAAGTCCTATGAGTAAAATTCGTCTAAAATTTAGAAAAGCTCAAATGTTCTCTTTCCGTAGAATGTGGTGTGCGACCTCATGTAAAATCAGGACGAATTGTTGGTGGAAAGGGAGCAACTTTTGGCGAATTTCCATGGCAAGTGATGGTCAGAGAATCAACTTGGTTGGGACTTTTCACCAAGAACAAGTGCGGTGGTGTTTTGATTACAAAGAACTATGTGATGACGGCGGCTCACTGTCAACCAGGGTAAGGTGCTGAGTTAAGTAACATTCGAACCAAATGCAAAAACTATTTCCTCGCACAGATTCCTAGCCTCTCTGGTCGCCGTATTCGGAGAGTTCGATATATCCGGCGATTTGGAAACGAAACGATCGGTGACGAAAAATGTGAAACGAGTCGTTGTTCATCGTGAATATGATGCGGCAACATTTGAAAATGATTTGGCTTTGTTGGAAATGGAAAGTCCAATACATTACGACACTCACATAGGTAAGTCTTTTGAGTGACCTTAAGCGCCATTTCAAAGAGACTCAAAGTTGGAAACTGAATTTTCAGTTCCAATTTGTATGCCGTCGAATACGGCTGACTTCACGGGAAGAATGGCAACAGTCACCGGATGGGGACGATTGAAGTATGGCGGAGGTGTGCCATCTGTGCTACAGGAAGTTCAAGTAAGTAAAATCAGTGAAGTCATTCAAATTGAGATGCGATGGTGAGCAGCATCCGTGGTATAAGGCTTTTGGTTCATTTGTCTGACATCTTTTTTTTTACCTTAATTTGATGGAGCTTCTCAACTTTATTTAAGGTGCCAATAATCGAGAACAGCGTTTGTCAAGAAATGTTCCACACAGCTGGTCACAATAAGAAAATTTTGCCATCCTTCCTCTGTGCGGGCTATGCAAATGGACAGAAAGATTCGTGCGAGGTGAGTGTCGAGTCATTTTCTTTTTCTTTTTTCAAATTCGCGTTTCGATGAATCTTCCCAAAATCGGTCAACTTATTTTAATGTTCAGTCGAGGTTGCGCTAAGAATCTGATGCAAGCCACAATCGAATGCCAAGCTGGATTTTTAACTGATAAAACGTCTGAATGTAGATTTCATTTTTACATTTTGATGAATGTGTTAACAGATGGCGCCTCTTGTGCCTACTCAAGTATAATCAAAGCTCATAACAAACAAGTTGAAAATCGATAAGTTGGTTTGCGTCTGCGGTGGAAACTGTATTACCTACAGAGACACGTTTGAACAGTCGAAATTCCGTTGAATTAAAGTCCATTCTTGTGATTTATATCTTATGGAGCGGGACAACAAAGTTCCCGACAAATTCTATTCATTCGGATCAATAAACTCAACGAATTTTATGTTTACAGGGCGATTCAGGTGGCCCGCTCGTTCTGCAACGCGGTGACGGTAGATGGGAATTGGCCGGAACCGTTTCGCATGGTATCAAATGTGCTGCACCATATTTACCCGGTGTCTATATGCGAACGACATACTACAAACCGTGGCTGGAAAGTGTGACTGGAGTGTGAATTTAAATTATTTTCGTTTTGGCTTTTTAATTTGAATTTTTTTCTTCCGTTTTGGTTTGTTGAAGGGGAAATTGTAATGGACAGACAATCAATGTGATGACAAAAAAAAAGATTTAATTTCGTCAATTTTGAGTCGAAGTAAAAAGAACAGAGAGTGCAGGGTTCAAGTCTCGCTTCAAAAGGAAAAAATTGTATAGTCAACATAAAATAAAGTTAAAAATAGAGAAAAACGAGACCGAAAAAAAGCGAGAGAGGAAAAGTTTACATTCAAGTTAGTCACCGGGTTGTTTTCGTGGTTTATGTAGTGTTTTAGGCTTTGACAATTTGATGTGTGATTGCTGGGAATGGCTGAGTGTGTGCGTGATATTCATATGCCTGATTATTTATTTTGTGTGCATGTGGGATAGTTTGTGAACGATACTAATCACCAGCTCTGGAAAATAATTTCCGTTTTCAGATGCAACGACGAATTGGGAATTCAGTTGATAGCGGGTCTCGTAAGTAGGCATCGCTTCTCCAATTGAAAAGACTTTCGATCTAACAGCTAAAGGATTTTCGATTTTGCACAGCAAACCAAAAGTAAGGGAGCGTAATGGAGAAGTGATTACACCGTTTCCAATCAACTGAAATTCCCCTTTGTCGAAGAAAATCATCCAAAAATGGAAATATTTTTCCAAAAGCACGAGCGATAAGGTGGACTATTAGCCCAGGCGGAGAACAGTTATAAAATGAGACTGCTCCCCTCGCACTGACCATTTGTCATTTATCAATAAAGAAATGAAACATTTGGTTTGGCTGAAGATAAATCTAAAGAAAACAAAATTTTGAAATTCAAAACATTCGATAAAAAAGCTCTGTTTGCTTCAGGTTAGCTTCCTTTTGTATAAATTTGTATTTAGTTAGATTAATTGAAACGAACAAAGGACAAACTGATTGGTTGTGCAGATTTGTACGCAAGAATGTCTTAGCGATAAAGACAAAAAGTTAAATTTAATTTATTTAAAATGGTTAATGTGTTGTGTTTGTTACAAGATAGAAGAAAAGAAATTATTAGGAAAGAGTTCAACGTTATTTTGACTGTAATTATTATACAAATCCCAAGTCTTATTTATTTATGATTTTAATAAACTTTAATTTATCGAAACGAAGTGTTCGAAATAATTTTTTGAGTTTTGCATTTTAAGCCCGACTGACATTCAAACTGAAAAGTGTAAACATCCACGAATTACCATCAATGATTCAGCCGGCTCATGAGTACCATTCATCAGGGCCGGACTGGACACAAATACCATATTGACGCCACTTCCGACTAGAATTTGCTCCCTTTGCTGTCACTTTTGACTATAATTCCCGCCCTTCACTCCGTCCAAGCGCTCTTCGAGCAGAATGCCCGTACCGCCTTTTGGTAGCCAGTCCGGCCCTGCCATTCATCCGAAACCTCATTAATCTGGTCTGAAACTATTTTCTGTATTCTAACTGTCAAACTTGGCTGGAATACAAAAGAAAAATCTGAATTGAACTTGATTTCGCGTGGCTATGCGTTGCTGCAATAGCAATAAGATGTAGAAAAACATAAAGGGGACCCGTACGAGTAGAGCACGGCATATAGTTGACCATAGAACTGCTCTGATCTTTGAATCATTTTATTTAAATTCATCATTTGTTGAAATTGCTTACACCAATTTCGAAAGCCCCGTCCGAAGTTTCATTTATTAATTGAATTCTATAAAAAATTCATCAAAGCCAGGTGACATTTACTTAAGATATAGACAAATTCAAATTCAAGATGGCGGCTGGCGGCCATTTTATTACTTAAAAAAACACATGTACCGCTTAACGACCATCGCTACCTTTCGAACAAAAAAAGATCATGAAAATCGGATGAAATTTACTCGAAATACAGGCAAAAAACCCTAAAATCTAAAATGGCAGCTGGCTGCCATATTGTTAGGTGACCAAAATAATTACCACTACTTCACGCTCGGCACTACTATTCAGACAAAAAAAGTTCATGGAAATAGGATGAAATTTACTCGAGATATCGAAAAAAA